>CAXAQZ010000794.1:0-43852 GCA_963971145.1 Sussaba pulchella
GATACAGATGTTTGGACAACGGGGGTGGAAAATTGCCGGGGGAGGACAGGGATGCTGTGAGGTGGCTCATCGCGAGACAGGGAATTCCCGAGACCGAGTGGCAGATCGGAAGGACGAAGGTTTTTTTGAGAAGCTGGGTTCACGAACCTCTCGAGGACACGAGAAATCGCATGGTCACGAGAAATGCCATTGTTATACAGAAGATTTGGCGGGCTTGGAGAGTGCGAAAGGGTGAGAAATTTGGTTGGATTTTATTTTTATTTTTTTGGGTTCGTTCGTTTAGTGGGAATTTTTTTTTATTGGTTTGGGAAAACGGAGGAAGACTTTATTTATTTATTTTTGAATATTTTTTCTTTCTTGATATATTTTTGGAATAATTGGGCGGGCTTGCAGAGTGCGAAAGGGGAGGGAATTTGGTCGGATATTTTATTTTGTGGGTGAATCTATTTATTGGGTTTTTATGTTATGTTGGATCGAGAAAACGGACGAAGCTTTATTTATTTGTTCTTGAACTTTTTTTTCTTTTTATATTTTTGGAATAATTTCGTGGGCTTACAGAGAGCGAAAGGGTAGGAAATTGGTTGGATATTTTATTTTGTGGATTGATTCTATATATTGGGGTTTTTTCATTATATTGGATCGAGAAAACAGACGAAGATTTATTTATTTGTTCTTTAGTTTTTTTTTCTAATTATATTTTTATAATAATTTGGCGGGCTCATAGAGTGCGAAAAGGTAGGAAATTCGTTGAATATTTTATTTTGTGGGTTAATCTATTTATTGGGTAAATGAATATTATATTGGATCGAGAAAAAAGAAAGAGCTTTCTTTATTTATTTTCTAATTTTTTTCCTATTTATATTTCTATAATAAACAATGATTATCAACTTATTTCATTACTGAAATAAGCTGCCAGTTAAAAGTTGCAAAATTACTTTCTCGGCATTTGCAGCTGTCCACAAAGCTATCAGAAATTATAATATTGAAATCGAAATTAATAATAAAAAATAAATAAATAAATGGGATAAATAAAATTAAGGAAAATCAATAAAATTAATAATAAAAAAACAATTCCTCATAGACGTACCTCCCGAGAAAGTAATTTCCAATTTCCACCTCGCAGCTCACTCAAATATCAGCACAAAAAGCTCGCAAACCAATTGATTATTAAATAAATCTTCTTAAAAATACAAAGTATTAAAATTCACTATTTCCTCGTTTTCCAGAATATCGACGAGTCCGAGAAGCGGCATTGAAGGTTCAACACGCTTATCGCGGTTGGAAGCTTCGTATAATGTTCATCAGAAAACGTCGAGCGGCGATAGTGATACAATCTCACCTTCGAGGCGTTTTCGCTCGGGAAGTTGCAGCGGCTTTGCGCGAAATGCGTCGGGTCGACGAAGAAATGCGAAAACGCGAGAGAATGGAGGAAGAACGACGATTCATGGAGGACAAGAAAGCTCTCGAAGACAGTCAAAGGTGAATTTTTAACTCCTGTTCGAACGTCACACGATCGTGCTATTTTTTTTTTTATTGTCACGGATTTTTTTTTTCTTCGCGTCGTGATAAAATAAAAAAAATTGCGCCATGATCGAGAGACTAAACGGATATTTCGTTTGTGTCTTGTAGCGCGCAGTACAACGGTATTGCGGGAATGGAAGCTGGGTAAGTGCTAGAAAATCCGGCGTAAACTGTCTGGAATAGCGCTGAACGTAAAAACGCAAACGGCACGAATTAAAAGGGCCAAAATGGTGTTGAAAATTAGTTTTTTTAATTAATTTTGTTGCATTTTTAGAAAGTTTGAACATTTGCGAAAATATCGCGAAAGCTTTCGTTGAGAAATTCGAATTATTTTTATCGTTATAGGCGAAAGTCTTCTTGTTACGGTTTTGGCGATGCAGCTGCACGATTAGTAGACTTTAAACGCATTCTTTTGGAGACTGATTTTTTTTAGCGACGGGCTTTAAAAAAATTAGAGTTTTTTAAAAGATATCGGTTTAAAATTTGAGAGGATTTTTTGTTGCGCTGCGGAGGATTCTTTTTTATCGATAATTTGTTTTTTTTTTTTAATTGAACTGACTGAATTATTTCTGTATTCTGTTACGATGGTTCTATAAAATGCAAGAACAAAGCAAATCGATTTTTCATTGAATTTTTAGAGAGAAGGAAATGATGTAATACATATTATTTTTTTTCTTTTTTCGACCGTCACACTATTCTGGCCCTTTGATTGCCGCCCGAGAAGCTACACCCAGCGCTAATATAGTTGCCACAAAACACTTTTATCCAACAGCATTTTAGCACTAATTGCGCTTTGACGTTGTATAAATTGTATTATTTGCCGTTAATCGCTTGCTGCACAACCATCCTTGCTGATTGAGCGTGAAAAGCAGGCTTGAAAGATTTGATAATGTCGATCGCCAGTCGATTTGCCGATTGGAAATCGACACCCGTTACATTATTTTCCATCAGCTTCGCCGTATTCTACACATCCTAATCCTTCGACCGATGAAATATTCAATCGAATCCCATAAAACCAAATTTTTATTGAGGCATTCCAAAGATCCCTATTTAACTAAAAATAATTTTAAAAAAATATAAATAAATGAATAAATGAATAAATGAATAAATGAATAAATGGATAAATGAATAAATGAATAAATGAATAAATGAATAAATGAATAAATGAATAAATGAATAAATGAATAAATGAATAAATGAATAAATGAATAAATGAATAAATGAATAAATGAATCAATGAATAAATGAATAAATGAATAAATGAATAAATGAATAAATGAATAAATGAATGAATGAATAAATGAATGAATGAATGAATGAATGAATGAATAAATGAATAAATGAATAAATGAATAAATGAATAAATGAATAAATGAATAAATGAATAAATGAATAAATGAATAAATGAATAAATGAATAAATGAATAAATGAATAAATGAATAAATGAATAAATGAATAAATGAATAAATGAATAAATGAATAAATGAATAAATGAATAAATGAATAAATGAATAAATGAATAAATGAATAAATGAATAAATGAATAAATGAATAAATGAATAAATGAATAAATGAATAAATGAATAAATGAATAAATGAATAAATGAATAAATGAATAAATGAATAAATGAATAAATGAATAAATGAATAAATGAATAAATGAATAAATGAATAAATGAATAAATGAATAAATGGATAAATGGATAAATGGATAAATGAATAAATGAATAAATGAATAAATGAATAAATGAATAAATGAATAAATGAATAAATGAATAAATGAATAAATGAATAAATGAATAAATGAATAAATGAATAAATGAATAAATGAATAAATGAATAAATGAATAAATGAATAAATGAATAAATGAATAAATGAATAAATGAATAAATGAATAAATGAATAAATGAATAAATGAATAAATGAATAAATGAATAAATGAATAAATGAATAAATGAATAAATGAATAAATGAATAAATGAATAAATGAATAAATGAATAAATGAATAAATGAATAAATGAATAAATGAATAAATGAATAAATGAATAAATGAATAAATGAATAAATGAATAAATGAATAAATGAATAAATGAATAAATGAATAAATGAATAAATGAATAAATGAATAAATGAATAAATGAATAAATGAATAAATGAATAAATGAATAAATGAATAAATGAATAAATGAATAAATGAATAAATGAATAAATGAATAAATGAATAAATGAATAAATGAATAAATGAATAAATGAATAAATGAATAAATGAATAAATGAATAAATGAATAAATGAATAAATGAATAAATGAATAAATGAATAAATGAATAAATGAATAAATGAATAAATGAATAAATGAATAAATGAATAAATGAATAAATGAATAAATGAATAAATGAATAAATGAATAAATGAATAAATGAATAAATGAATAAATGAATAAATGAATAAATGAATAAATGAATAAATGAATAAATGAATAAATGAATAAATGAATAAATGAATAAATGAATAAATGAATAAATGAATAAATGAATAAATGAATAAATGAATAAATGAATAAATGAATAAATGAATAAATGAATAAATGAATAAATGAATAAATGAATAAATGAATAAATGAATAAATGAATAAATGAATAAATGAATAAATGAATAAATGAATACATGAATAAATGAATAAATGAATAAATGAATAAATGAATAAATGAATAAATGATCAAATGATCAAATGAATAAATGAATAAATGAATAAATGAATAAATGAATAAATGAATAAATGAATAAATGAATAAATGAATAAATGAATAAATGATCAAATGAATAAATGAATAAATGAATAAATGAATAAATGAATAAATGAATAAATGAATAAATGAATAAATGAATAAATGAATAAATGAATGAATGAATGAATGAATGAATGAATGAATGAATGAATGAATGAATGAATGAATAGATGAATAACTGAATAAAGCAATGAATAAAAAAATGAACAAACGAACAACGGAACAAATAAACAAATAAATAATTAAAAAACTAACCAAGTAAATAAACAAATTCCCTTAAATTTCCAGAAAAGCTCAAGAAGAAATCGCGGCATTGTCGCAAATGGCGGAAACAATCAACTCAAAGATGGCAGCGTCCGAATTACAATCCGTAGACCTCGACAATCTCTTCTCATTCCTGTCCGACGTGCAATCCACGAAGAGCCATCAAATAATCGAAGAAATCGGCGATCGCATGGACGAGCTCGTCGAAGACCTGGACGCCGAATTGGAAAGCGTGATACAACTCGAGATGGAAATGAACGCGAGATCGGATTCGAAGTTAAATTCACCGGATGGTTTATCGCCGAGAAACGGAATCGCCGCTCCCGTGAAATTGGGACAACCGAGTTTACCGGAACCCACGGGACCGCCGCCACCTCCGCCACCTCCTCCACTTCCGCAATCGTCGATTCTCAACGATTCTTCGGTCGACAATGGCGAGCCCATTTACGAATCCGTGTTACCGCGTGACGAAATTGGACCGAGCAGTCCGATTATGATCAATGGAAATTCCGTGCAATTGTTGAACGGCGAAAATTGCGGTTCTCCACCTCCGGTTCCGACGAGCAAAATAATCAAGGAATCACCGTCGATCGGCAGTCCACCGTCGAGACCGGAATCGCGCGATTCCACGACGCATCACGCGATGAATCATCATCATCATCCTCAGGTGCCTTTGCACAACGGTCACGACGTCACGACGCATCCGGCGCAACAACAACAACAACAACAGCTTCAACAACAGCCCGTGACGACGACGACGCAGCAACAACAACCGGCCGAACGCGAGCAAAGACGAAAATTCCGCGTTGAAAGAAAATTGCAAGAACTCGAGGATAAAAAAGATCTTCCCGAACCCGAAGTCACTTATCACGATATCGTGGAATTTGCCCAGAATTATTTCAACAGCCACGAGAGATCGCCCGAGGGCACGATTATGGCGACGTTGACGAGAAAATCGAGGGGGAAGAGTATCGAATTTATTCCGAAATACGAGATGGTGACGTATTACAAGGGTTCGAGCATTCCGAATTCGCATATTCACATGTACGATCCGGACAACGTTAATGTGGCGTGTTCGGTGTTTAGGGTGAGTTGATTGTGGATTGTTGGGAGGTTGTTGATCGTTTTTTTGATGATGGAAGACAATTTCATGGACGAGATTTGATTGGAAATTGTATATAATTTTATTTTTTCAAAGTCAAACTTCAAAATTTCGATCGAGATTATGTCGGTTATTTTTAAATGATAGAAGACAATTTTATGGGCGCGAATTGTTTGGAAATTATATAAATTTTTTTTTTCTTCAAGGTTCAACTTCAAAATTTCGATTGCGAGTATGTCGATTGCTTTTAAATGATAGAAAAAAATTTTGTCGACGCGAATTGGTTGGAAATTGTACATTTAGAATTTTTTTTTCAACGTCTTGAAGTATGACCTGGAACAAGAAAAAAAGTGAAAAAATGTCACATCACATTAGTTTGTATCTTTAAAAACAATTGAGATATTCAAGGCGTTCAAATTAGGACACTGTATATGAATATTCACATGAAATATCGTTGAACAAATACACGTGTATTAATTTTGTATTAATTAATAATTAATGTATTAATAAATACACTAATCTTTTTATTTTCTCTTTACAGGATCTGTGCAAGTATCTTCGGGGCGAGATGAAGTTGGAACAAGAAATCGTGACGATACAGACGATAATAGGTTACGGTATCGAACGCGACGAGCTAAGAGACGAGATTCTCGTTCAATGCATGCGACAATCCACGAACAATCCGAACATGGAATGGGCGGAAAGAGTTTGGTTGCTTCTCTGTCTCGCCATCGTTGCTTTTCAACCCAGCAAATTGCTCTACAAATATTTCGTGTCTTTTTTGAAAAAAAATTTGGCACTCGAAGGAAAATTGCGACAGTACGTTCAGTGGTGCGTCGACAATTGCAAAAATACGAAAGTATCGTGCCGACAATTTCCACCGTCGACGGTTGAAATCGCGGCTATGCGAAGACTCGGAACGATCGTGTGCAGATTTTTCTTTCTTGACGGACGAACGAAAGCGATCGACGTGCATCCGACGGACACCGCTGCCGATGCGGCGGCGAAGTTGGCGGAAAAATTGGGTCTTAGATCGCTTGAAGGTTGGGCTATTTATCAGAGCAGACCCGACGGCGAGGAACACGTTCGCGCTCATGATTATCTGTACGACGTTATCGCCGCTTGGGAAGTGTGAGTACACGGAAAATTTTGGAAAAGCGTCACGAAAATCCGGCGATGGATTGATTTATTGATTTATTGATTTATTGATACATCGATTTATTGATTTATTGATTTATTGATTCATTGATTTATTGATTAAATTATTTATTTATTTATTTATTTATTTATTTATTTATTGATTAAATTAGTGATTTCTTTATTTATTCATTTATTCATTTATTCATTTATTCATTTATTCATTTATTCATTTATTCATTTATTCATTTATTCATTTATTCATTTATTCATTTATTCATTTATTCATTTATTCATTTATTCATTTATTCATTTATTCATTTATTCATTTATTCATTTATTCATTTATTCATTTATTCATTTATTCATTTATTCATTTATTCATTTATTCATTTATTCATTTATTCATTTATTCATTTATTCATTTATTCATTTATTCATTTATTCATTTATTCATTTATTCATTTATTCATTTATTCATTTATTCATTTATTCATTTATTCATTTATTCATTTATTCATTTATTCATTTATTCATTTATTTAATGATTGAATATTTGGGACTTGGGTTTTGCAGGAAGCAGTGCAAGTTGAATACGTCTCAGTCGAGCTTCTCGACCCTCAGGCGGGGCAACAACGCGACCCTGGGCAGCGGTGATAATCGTTTCGTCTTCAAACGGCGATTATTCCGAAATACTCGCGAACTATCGCAGGATCCGGTCGAAGTCAATATGCTATTCTCACAGGCTGTTTACAACGTCGTTAAGGTAAGCAAAAAAAACGGACGAAAAATCATAGTCCATCGATTTTCATTTAGATAAATAATTATTTGATTATTTGTGATGAAAATTTAAATTATGTTTAATGTTATTTTAATTAAGGTTTTAATTCAATAGCAATTAAGGTAATTTAGTTTTGCGAAAATATTAATAAGAAAAAAATGTTTGCACTTGGAATAAATCAAATTGCATCGATTGAATATTTCAATAGATGAATGAATCACAAACCAATAAAAAACTTATGATAAAAATAATAATAATAATAACTTATTATTATTAATAAATATAATTATATTATTATTATTATTAATAATAACTAATAGTAATGATAATAATAATAGTAATCAATATTATTATTATTACTATTAGTTATTATTAATAATAATAATAATAAATTTATATTTATTAATAATTATAAATTATTATTATTATCATCATATAAACAGTAACCCCATGACCAATAAAAACATCAATAACATACTAGAAAACCCTATAAAATATTCTTTCAACCACTAAATTGTTCCACCTCGTTGATCCAATCATCATCGATCCAACCAATCAACCAATAATTCTCCACAGTGCGACGACTTCCCGGTATCGGAAAAAGTGGCCCTGCAATTGGCCGGATTGCAGGCTCAAGTATCCCTCGGCGATCCAAAGGACAACGATCGTTTGGATTATTACAGCGAGGTCGACAGTTTCCTACCCTACCGTATAAGTCGCGCACGCGGTGACGACGTTTGGGTACCTATAATCGCCCAAGCTCACAAACAATACGGTTCCGGAAGATCCGAACTCACCGCAAAAGTTCTCTATCTCTCTTGCGTTATGCAATATCCTCTCTACGGCACGACGATGTTCAACGTTACTTATCGGGGTTATTGGTCGTACGGAAATCAATTGATCCTAGGAATAAACGCCGACGGTCTGATGCTCATAAAACCCGACGATAAATTCGTTCTGTCCGAATATCGTTATCAAGACGTCGAAAGTATAATGCTCGATCCAAGCGATTCTTTCATAACTCTGTCATTGCTAAGACACAATCCCGACAGTTCTCACAAATGTTTCGTATTCGAAACTCCGCAAAAAAATGAAATTGGCAGTTTGATAGTCAGTTATTGTCCAGCATTGGCAGGTTGGATAACCGAGAACGAAGCACCGGCGAAAAAAATCAAAGGAATGACGAACGAAGATCGAGTTCGTCTCTATCACAATCTCGTGAATTGTCGTCGTGTTTTGGTGGATTCCGAAGCCTTGAGAAAACCTCAGGACACGGGTGGTGGTTTTTTGCGTAACACGTTGAGAAGATTGTCGAAACATCGGATTGAAAAATTGCGACAAGAGCACGGAAGTTCGACGGATCATGGAGAAACTTACAAAGGTTTTCCACACGTTTATTGGGCTTTCAGTCGTCAAACGATACCTCAAAGTTTGACGAAATTACCGGATGCCGAGGAACAAATTGCTCTTAGCGTTTTCGGACTTGTTCTGACGTACGCTGGTTTGGGACAAAATGGCGACACGGTTAGAAGAGTCGAGGACGAACACGTTAATCTCATACAAACGGTTATGGAACGTTGCATGAGAAAAGAAAATCTTCTCGGCGAACTTTATCTTCAACTTATCAAACAAACCACCGATCATCCGGATCCCAATAGTCGTGTCAATTTGCGACATTGGGCTTTGCTTTCATTGGCTTGTTCGGTTATTTTGCCACCGCAAAAAATCATTCGCAAATATTTGATCGCTCATTTGAAACGTTGCGCGAGTGATTACGTCACGGAGGAGGGAAAATACGCGAGATTCGCGGAAAAATGTTTGAACAAGACGCAGGGAACGAGGAGACGTCAATGGCCGCCGAGTAGGGAGGAAATAATGTGTACGATTAATAGAAGACCGATTTATGCGAGATTTCATTTTATGGACGGTCAGTATCACGCTGTTGAGTTTCATCCTTCGGCCACGGCGAGGGATGTTATGGAGATTATCAAGGCGAAGATCGGGCTTGAGGAATCGGCGATGGGTGAGTTGGGGTTTTTTTTTTGGTGGGCGATGTTTTGGGGGATTGATTTGTTATTTTTTTTTTTTTTTTTGGCTGGGAATAAAATGAATAGCAGGGAGGAAATATAAATTAAATATGTAAATGGAGGAAATGACTGGATTGAAACGTTTGTATAGCAGCGATAATTTTTTTTTGTATGTTTTGGATCCTAGGACGTCATTAATTATTTTTTTAGATTTTTTGGACTTTCTCTTGCCAAGCTTCTTTTTTTTTTATTGAGAGGTAGCTGCTATTTCCATCGTTGTGAATTGGGTGAAATTTTTTTTTTAGATATTTTATTGAAATTGAGGAATTTTTTGCATGAAATTTGAGTGGCGATGATATTTCTAAGATCTTTATTTATTTATTTCATTTTTGAAAAATTACGAGCTTTTAGAAAATTTCGATATGTGATAATCGTTTTCTCTTCAGCAAAAAACAAGAAAAATGAAATCTATCTTGCTAAAAATCGATATTTCCATTATTCTCGATAGAAAATCGATTTTTTGATAATTTTTTTGCATTGAAATAATAGAAACGTCACTCAGTCATTTATTTATGAATGATTCGATGGATTGATCGATGAATTATAATTTTTACAATGAAGGATACGCGATTTACGAGGTGCTGGGCTCGACCGAACGATCTCTCGTGCCCGAGGAAAAAATAGCGGACGTTATGTCGAAGTGGGAGCGTTACAGAACGGCGAGCGTGACCCAACAGGGCCATCAGACTCAGAGGAAGCACGGTCATCACTTGTTCCTGTTCAAAAAACATCTGTTCCTCGATCAATACATGAATCTCGATGATCCGGTTGAGAAGGAACTACTGTATCATCAGGTGCTGCACGATTTGCGAGCCGACAGATTCCCCATCACCGAGAAGGAAGCGGTGAGTCGACTGAATTATGAATATCAATTTTTTCTTTATCGAAAAAAAACAAATCGTCGAAACGAAAAATAAAAATTAATTTCTTTTCGGGGATAATTAGGGGAAGAAGAAAATATTTAATTATTGGAGGTTCCGTGCGAAACATAATGTACGGGCTTCGACAGACTTTTTAGTCATAATTGTGTAGAAATAATAATAATAATTATCATAATAATAATAATAATGAATAAATATTAATAATAATAAATTATATATTATATTATTATTTATAATATTTATTTTATATTGTGATTGTTATAATAATTATAATTACAGTAGAATCACGAATTTTATGATAGTAATTTTTTTATAATAATAATAATAATAATAATAATTATTATTATCAATTATTAAACACGGAAATAATAAGAATAATTATTATTATTAATATTAATAATAATAATAGTAATTGTTATTATTAAAAAATGACTATCATAAAATTCGTGATTCTACTGTAATTATAATTATTATAATAATCACAATATAAAATAAATATTATAAATAATAATATAATATATATTAATGTTTCACTATAATATTAATTATTATTATTATTATTATTACATTATGTAATAATTACAATAATAATATAATGACGAATTTTGTGGATCTCTAGATAATAATAATACTAATAATAATAATAATACTAATTACTATTATTGTTAATAATAATAATAATAATTATTATTAGAATTATTATAACTTTATGTATGTCTAGATGATAATAATAATAATAATAATTATTACTATTATTCTAGACATACATAAAATTTGTCATTATATTATAATTGTAATTACTATATAATATAATATAATATAATATAATATAATAATAATAACAATAATTAATATTATAGTATAGTATTATATATTATATTCTCATTTATAACATTTATTTCATAATATAATTATCACGATAATTATAATTACAGTATAACAACGAATTCCATGGATGTCTAGATCATCATTAAAGTTATAATTACAATAATACCAACGATACTGATCATCGTAACCTACAATGGCTAAACTCGTGTGTTCCCGATGTTTCAGATGATGCTGACCGCGCTGCAATCTCAGCTCGAACTCGGGGATTGCGAGGAGGGTCCGATGCCTCAGGAATATCGCACGATAGCCAGTCACTGCCTACCTTCGAGACTCGTGCCGAATATTTGCGTCGAAGGCGTTTTGCAGCATCATCAATCGTTGCGCGGCATGACGCCTCCCGAAGCCAAAAAAGCCTTTCTCAATCTAATTCAATCGTGGCCCCTTCACAAAGCCACGATATTCGACGTTATGCAATCTTTCACCTCCAACTGGCCCAGAGTCCTTTGGCTCGCCGTTGATCAGCAAGGATTGCATCTGCTCGAACATCGATCGCGCAATGCATTGTGCACTTACGAATACAGCAGCATTCTCAGTTACAGTCCGGCCCTCAGTTGTCTCATGATTATCACCGGCACCGACAAGAAACAGAGCAAAGTTATCCTGACCACGTCTCAGGTAAACTAGGAAAATTTGCTTTGTGTTTTTTTTTTATGTATTCGTGGATTTTAGGATATTTATGTATGTTGTATTCATTATAACCTTTGGGTTCTTTTTTTGATTAATATTTTTTTTAGATAGAATCGAAGCTTTGGATTTTTTTTAGTGCCTAAAAAATGGAGGAACATGGAAAGTTCTTTTTTTTTTAAATTTTGAAATCCTCTCTCGAAAGCTTTGAACTTTTTTAATAAGCGATGTTTCGCAAAAAAGCGCGCCTGAAGTATCAAAAACAGGATTTTGCATTTTTTTTAAAAGATGGTCTTGGAGATCATAAAATCGTGAACAATCGGCGATGCCGATTTCTCATTTCCAGCGAAAAATAACATTTTCATCAATTTTCCACCAAGATCATCGAAAACTTGGAATAAATCGGAAACTTTGACGAAAAATAAATTTAGGTTATTTTTTATTAAATTGTTTTTAGATAGAATAAATGCTTTAGCACCTAAAAAAAATAGAGGAACATGGGAATTCCTTTTTTCTTCATTCAAAAATCCTCTCACGAAAGCTTTGAACTTAGAAAAAAAAACGATGTTCAAAAAACGCGCTTTTGAAGTTTCAAAAACAAGATTTCAAATTTTTCTAAAATTATGGCCTTGTAGATAATAAAATCGTGAACAATCGGCGCTGCCGATTCCTCATTTCCATCAAAACATATAATTTTCGCCGATTCTCCACCAAAATCATCCCAAACTTAAAGAATAAATCCAAAACTTCCACGAAAATTCTCGAATATCGAACAAAATTTAGATTCTCAAATCATTATATCCGTTTCTCTGTCCTTTTTCAGGCTTGTCAAATTGCAAATTTGATTCGCGAGTACACGGAGGTGCTGCAATCACCGCCGGAAGTGCCGAAGCGCGATTCGGGAATCGTTCAGCAAATAAGTCAGCATCAGCAACAGCAGCAGCAGCCACAGATTGGGAATGTTATCGCGGGGTCGCAGGCGGCGGGCGGAGCCGGTCGAAAATCACGACCGGCCTCGATGCTGCACCGCGGAGCACCCGTTATACAGTCCCAGGCTAGTTAAAAAAAAAAAAAAAAAAAACGAAAAAAAAAAATATAAAACAAAAACATAAAACGAATAATAATAATTTCTGGACCGATCGAAAAATCTGGTCGAAGCGAAAACCAAAGGGGTCTTTGGCGAGGCTGAAAACTCACCGACGAGGCCTGTATATACATTAGGGTGTCCTTTAATATGTTTGTTTTGGATTTTTAATGCTTTGATTCTTCAGAACAATTTGATATGAATTTTTTTTTGAATGAGTTTTTTCAAGAATTAAAATTTTTACGAATTACAGACCTCTGATAGATCATTGATTGGATTTTGATTTCAATTATTCGGTTGTGATTGTTTTTTTTTTTTTTCAGTATAAAATAAAATCAAATACTGAAAATTAATAAATTAAAATAGAATAACTAAAAAATAATAAAATAAAATAAAATACTGATAAATATTAAAATAAAATGAAATACTGAGAAATAATAAAATAAAATAGAATGAAGTACTTAATTTGTTCGAAAAATAAAAAAACTTCGAAACGAAATTAAATTGAAATGACCGAAAAAATGGAATATAATTTAAATAGGGAATTTCTATTTATCGATAGGACGTTTTGAGAATATAGTAGAGGTCTGCAATTTAACCCAGATATTCAGGAATATATATTGAATCGTTTTAGAGAATGAGAGCCATTAAAATCTAAAATGGCCGTATTAAGGAACACTCTAATACAAACATATATTCCTCGTTTCGACGTCGTTACGCCGAAAAAATCGCTTAACGCGACGTTAGATAATTATTTCTTCCAGTATTCATTGTAAGCGCGAATAGCTTCTAGAGGATCTCAATTTACGAGTTCGACGCCCGCCGATTCTAACCGGACCGAATAATCCCGTAGATTTATTCCAAGTGAACGAAAAAAAAAAAATAAACAACAACAAACTGCCATAGAATTAAAAAATCGAGAAAATTTCGACGAGATTTAAAAATTCATCTTTATCTCAACGCGGAACCTTAAATCGATGTTTTCCCCCCCTTTTTTTTAATTCTAACAATTATTACCGATCGATTTATCGACGCGATCGATCGAACGTCACGCTAATTTGTTAAATCCGATAATTAAATAAATCTCGAATTTTTCCTCATAAATACGTAATAAAAAGTTGCAATAGCGCGTTTAAGATTTTTGATAATTAAACGTTTCAAGCTGCATGGGATTAAAAAAACAAAGTTGTTACGAATATTAAATCTACTAGCGAACGTAATTCGAAAACGAAAGTTAGCCAAAATTTATCACAATTTTTCCGGTAAAACGAAAAAAAAAAAAAAAAAAACTAGATTCCACCGTTTTAAGGCGATAGAGGAGAGGATAAGGAGGTTGTCCACAGTTCAATGACTCGCCGAAAACGCACAGGTGTTCAATTTCGCATTTTTTTAATATATACATACTTCAAGACTTTTGTCCGATAAATTAAAAAAAAATTATTTAAAGAAATAAAATTAAAATTAAGAATGACCGAAAGGAGTTAAAAAAAAAAAACGTGACGGAAATGTTAAGCCCATCAGCACCGGTGTGCCATATCAATCGATTATTGAAAAGACTTTCAGATACATATATAAGCAAACAGTCGGGATTAAAAAGTAACTTTTTGACGAATTTTATTTTATTTTATTTTTTTTAATTTTAATTTTTTAATTTTTTTTCTGTGATTTTTTTATTTTGTTTTTATGGTTTTTTGAGAAAGCGTTGAACGATCGGTCATGACGGCGTAATTGCGTCTCGTTTTATGAACGAGCGTACGTCGAATTAATAGCAGCACGTTATGTAGAGGTATTTAGACGTGTAATTGTACAGCTTATCGTTGCTCTTTATAGACAAGAAAACAACCGAGAAGATTTAAAAAAAAAACAAAATATTCTCGTCATTGTAAGCCACGTATTTTATTTTTTCGTTCGACAAATCTTTTTTCAGATCGTTGCGCATAAAAAGCGTTTATGTATAGCTTGTGGAAAAAAAAATAGCGATGACACGATAATCAAGAACGAGCCGTTTTGATAAAATTGCGAATTTTTTGGAAACACTGTTTTTTTTTTTCCATCTCTTTGAGACAATCCGATCGAAAATTCAATTGGCAAAAAACGCGAAGGACCTTGAAATTCGTTTGGGACGCGAACGAACACCCGTTAGATAGGCAACTTGAAGAAAAAAAATCCGAGAATAAAAAAGAAAATTTTTAATTAAATTTTTTTTTATTAAAAAATTAAAAATTAAAACGTTTCTAATTGAAAGAAAAATCGGTAAAAATCGAGCGTCTCAAAATAACGTCCGAAATTGTGCAATCAATGCCACACGTTGAAGTCCAAAAAACGTTTTTATTCGCCCAACTTTCTAACATGTAAATAAAATTATGTTTAAAAAAAAAAATAATAATAAAAAAACAAAAAAAATTGAAAAAAACAATTTATAATATCGCGTTTTCACATGATATCCACTTGTAAGAGCAAATCTATATAAAGATCGTGAAGAAAAAGGGTTCGGACCAAAAGCTTTGCCGTCGCGATCGCTGAAATGAACGAACAATATCGAAGAGGCGATCGGATTTTGGCCGATAAAACTGCGCTAAAATTTGTTAACATTTTCATTTCATCGCATAATTTTTATTTCATTTCGATTATTTCTTCGTCGTGTCGACGAGTGCAGGGACAGACTGTGATTACGCGTTTGGTAGTCCTTCGAGAGTTCATCGACGAAAATATTTAGCGAATATCGTCGATGCAATCCGAGCGAATAACACGCGCTCGAACGTGAATGATTTTGAATGACGAACGATATTTGTGCGTACGAAAAGTTTGAATGAAACGTGAGAAAGTATGTCACGAATTTTATTATTATTTTTGTATTTTTATTTCTATTTTCATTGGTTTGGCAACTGAGTCATTGCGGATTTTATCGATAGATGATCTTGGCACGTTCTTCCGTTTTGTCAACGTGGTCGAAGCACCTAATTTATATTGTTTTCTCGTTGTTCGGACTTTCACCTTTAATTTAGTAGACAAAGTGTATGGATAAGTTATTTAATTTCGTTTTTATCCCAATTTAAAAATGAAAGAACAAAACGCGCGTTTGAGACATATTTTATTGTATTATTTCCGGAAAAAGGCGGAAACGCATCGCAGGCACAAAAGATTTTACGTGCCGTATGTGGGAATGAAACGTTGAAATAAAGGCAGTGTCAAAATTGGTTTGCCAAATTTCGTTCTGGTGATTTTTCACTGAAAAATCCGCGTTTTGTTCTTTCATTTTTAAATTGGGATAAAAACGAAACTGAATAACTAATCGATACAATTTTTCTACTTAATTAAAGGTGAAAGTACGAACAACGAGAAAACAATATAGATTACGTGCTTCGACCACGTTGACAAAACGAATGAATATGCCAAGATCATCTATTGATAAAATCCCCAATGACTCAGTTGCCAAACCAATATTTGTATTTTTTATTTTATTTGTTTCTTCGCGATAAGCCGTTCGCGTGAGACTCGCGCTATCGCATAATTCCGTAATTTATGCGCGCGTCCGTCGCACGTACGTTAATCTTAGTCTAAATAAATTATTGGTTGACGATGTTATTGAATTATATTTAAAAATAATTAATAAAAATGAGGAAAAAAATGAGAAAAAAAATCAGTAAAAAAAAACCGAGAAAATGATCTGTATATAGATGTATACATATACACACCTATACGATATACACGCGAGAGAATAAGGATAAATAATTAACGAATAATTGAATTGAAATGAGAAGAATAAATAAATGAAGAGAGAAAGAAGGAAGAAGAAAAAAAAATGTAACGCGACGGGAATGATGGTAAAAATGGCATGCAAACGCACATACGCGACCATCAAAATGTATGAGGCTACGGTATTATATGAATATATATATTGATATACTCGAAAGCTCTGTCTATAAACGGAATAAAGTCGTATATTGCGAAAAATCGTGAGAATTTGAATTTTTTTAACGCAATATATCCCACCAAAACTTCCTTAATTTTCCTCTCCGAAGGGATGCTGTGTCGAAAATGTATCGAAAGGCAATCTTCAAGTCTACTCATCGTAAGGTTTATGATATATTCGCAAAAAATGTAACTTTAAGGCCACGAGAGATCAAAAGATTAAATAAAATTAATAAAAATGAGAAAAAAGTAAGGATTAAAATCATTAATTTATTTCGCTATTCGAATCATTATGTAAAAAAATGTTTAAAAAATTGACTCGTTTCATCAAATCCCCGTTTCTGAAAATACTCAACAAATTATCCAAAGCTGCTACCAAAATCAAGTAATTTTTTCTCCAAATTAAACGAAAAATTAGATAAAATCCTACAAACTTTTACCTACAATCCAAAATTCTCTGCGATTAGTTTTATGGTTGATTTCATCATCTTCTTATAACAAATTACCCAAAGCTTCAATAAAAAAATCAAGCAATTTGTTTCTCCCAAATTAAACGAAAAATTTGATAAAATCCTACAAACTTTTACCTAGAATCCAAAATTCTCTGCGATTACTGTTATTGATAATTTTTTCATCTTCTCATATTTTTTTTTTATCACAAAAACAGTCCAAACTCAGTACTGCCGCAAATCATATCCGAAGCTCCTGAAATTCCAAGGTAAATCTCGAATAATCAATACCAATTTCTCGCATATGCATATATACATACACACATTTATTTATACATAGATATACACATATATCTGTATATATATATATTTATATATTCATATACATGTGCACATATATAAATATATATATTTATTTATGATTCGTTACACAATAATCAGACAAATAACAGCGTTCGCTCTTCGCGACGATTGTTCGAGTTCGGATGCTCCGCGAAATATCGGAAAAAAATTCGAAATGCATCGTCCCGAATAAAAAATGACGAACCCAAAATTTTTCACGACGAAGAATCGAAGAATCCGCGAAAAAAAGCTCGTGCGAAAAAAATGGTTTCGGGTAAAATCCTCGGGTGGGGGAATTTTTGGAGCAACCGAACTCGAACTGTCGTCGCTCGCGCGTACTTTTATAATATATATATATAAATATATATATATATATATGTATATATATATATATGTATACAATAGTTTACATTATCTATCTAAACGCTACAGTCACGGTAGACGCATATATTCACTTAATTTTTAATTCTATGCCGTACGACGAGCTGGAAAAAAAAAATAAGATAAAATATAAAAACAATAAACACCGAGTAATCTCAATCACGCAATTAACCAGCGAAATCGTCGATTTTCCCAGCTCTTCGTACATTTCTTCCTTATTCAACGCGTGCGTTAGCTCTATTTTATCTTGATTTTTTTTTCCTCCAAAATTATTCATATTCACCGAAATTCCATCGCGATTCAAAAATTCTTCTGAAACGGTTTTTTTCTTCTTCTTTTTTTTGTTATTCTCGGAGTTTGAATTATTCGTGACGACCGTCGGTGGCTCGTCCGGCTTAAGCATTTTCACACAGTCACGGTTTTCGTGTTTATTTCCGTGCTTTTTTATTCCTTCGGTCTTCTTTTGAATATCGAAAATCTTCTCGAAGAAGAATTCGAAAATCGAATGACGCATCGCGACGTGATAACGCGGATTTATCTCGCGACTGGACCGGCGTGGCTTTGAGGAGACGAAACGATAAATAATACCGGAAACGGATGAGTATATTAATTCATTAATTCATCAATTCATCAATTCATCAATTCATCAATTCATTAATTCATCAATTCATCAATTCATCAATTCATTAATTCATTAATTCATTAATTCATTAATTCATCAATTCATTAATTCATTAATTCATTAATTCATTAATTCATTAATTCATTAATTCATTAATTCATTAATTCATTAATTCATTAATTCATTAATTCATTAATTCATTAATTCATTAATTCATTAATTCATTAATTCATTAATTCATTAATTCATTAATTCATTAATTCATTAATTCATTAATTCATTAATTCATTAATTCATTAATTCATTAATTCATTAATTCATTAATTCATTAATTCATTAATTCATTAATTCATTAATTCATTAATTCATTAATTCATTAATTCATTAATTCATTAATTCATTAATTCATTAATTCATTAATTCATTAATTCATTAATTCATTAATTCATTAATTCATTAATTCATTAATTCATTAATTCATTAATTCATTAATTCATTAATTCATTAATTCATTAATTCATTAATTCATTAATTCATTAATTCATTAATTCATTAATTCATTAATTCATTAATTCATTAATTCATTAATTCATTAATTCATTAATTCATTAATTCATTAATTCATTAATTCATTAATTCATTAATTCATTAATTCATTAATTCATTAATTCATTAATTCATTAATTCATTAATTCATTAATTCATTAATTCATTAATTCATTAATTCATTAATTCATTAATTCATTAATTCATTAATTCATTAATTCATTAATTCATTAATTCATTAATTCATTAATTCATTAATTCATTAATTCATTAATTCATTAATTCATTAATTCATTAATTCATTAATTCATTAATTCATTAATTCATTAATTCATTAATTCATTAATTCATTAATTCATTAATTCATTAATTCATTAATTCATTAATTCATTAATTCATTAATTCATTAATTCATTAATTCATTAATTCATTAATTCATTAATTCATTAATTCATTAATTCATTAATTCATTAATTCATTAATTCATTAATTCATTAATTCATTAATTCATTAATTCATTAATTCATTAATTCATTAATTCATTAATTCATTAATTCATTAATTCATTAATTCATTAATTCATTAATTCATTAATTCATTAATTCATTAATTCATTAATTCATTAATTCATTAATTCATTAATTCATTAATTCATTAATTCATCAATTCATCAATTCATCAATTCATCAATTCATCAATTCATCAATTTATCAATTTATCAATTCATCAATTCATCAATTCATCAATTCATCAATTCATCAATTTATCAATTTATCAATTTATCAATTCATCAATTCATCAATTCATCAATTCATCAATTCATCAATTCATCAATCGATTAGCCGCCCCCCGTCGAGGGGCAAAAGCTTGTGCGTGCGGACACTGATAACACGACGTCCCGATCGCGAGACATTCACGCAGGTCTCTTCTTTCTTCTCAAGAATAATTCACAACGTCGTATTTCGTACGAGGACATTGCGCGAAAAATAAAATAAAAATAATACGTTATTGGATTGGATACGTTATTGGGTCTATAAATTCCCTTTTTTTTTTTTTTTTTAAATTATTTCTCTTCACCTATTTTTGTTTTTCAATCTCTTTGGCACCGATAGAAATTATTTTGGTGACTCCAAACGGAGTTCCTGTGCGCGGTAGATCCGAGAAAGTTCGACGACCGTCTCGGCAAAGTCGGAAGAAAATATTTTTATCGGTCATTAAAATGATAAAATGCTATTTTTTTATGGCAATGTCCTCGCGGTTTTAATGCAATTCATCGATTATAAATACAAATTAATCGATAAAAAAAGGGAACTTTGAACGTAGATATACACAATATTAATTCCGCATGTGTGTCAGGTTGATATTTCAATTAATCTCTTGTACATTTTTCGAGGCTCATCCATTCTTTGTTTTTTTTTTTATTTTTTATTATTTTTTATTTTCATCTCAAACATCTATATATAATATTCAATCGCGTTATATGCATTTATATATAGCTTTGTATTTTTTTTTTTGTTACTTTGTTTGTCGTCTTAAACGACTCGATCGAACCCACTCTTCGCTCTTTTATATTTCCCTAATTATTTCTCTCTCTTCTCATTCCATTTCCGCTTATTCGAAACACCGAAAGCATTTTACGTTTTATTTATTTATTTTTTATAGGGGGGGGTTTTTTTTCTTCTTCGCATCGTCGCATTCGCCGAAGAGCGTTCGAGCTAATCGTAATTGCGTTACGATAATTACGACAATTCTTCTTCTATCTTCGTTATTATTTTTCTCTTCAATTTTTTTATTTTATAATCTTTCAATCATTTAATAATTATACTTTCGTACAAAGCGAAGGTACACAGCTTTTTTTTTTCTTTAATTTATGTTTGTCTTGTCCTTCGCGTTTGGTACACGTCATCCTTTCATAATTTAAACACTCACACTCGGTTGTAACAACGAATTATTCTTTGCCGGATAATTTTTGTTTCCCATCGTTTACCGGAAACGAGGATTTCTTCCATTTTTTTTATTGTTTTTTTTTTTTCAGAGCCTAATGCTCGAGCGTCTAGTGAGAAATTTGTGCTTATTTATTTATGCTCGTTCGATGTGAAAAGAAAACGATGTTGATGAATAAAGGACAGGTAAATTATTCATTGGCGACGATATCGAGGAAAATTCTTGTTACGAAACGATTAATTCATAATCGAAAGAAAAATATTGGTTTGGCAACTGACTCATTGTGGATTTTATCAATAGATGATCTTGGCATATTCATTCGTTTTGTCAACGTGGTCGAAGCACGTAATCTATATTGTTTTCTCGTTGTTCGTACTTTCACCTTTAATTAAGTAGAAAAATTGTATCGATTAGTTATTTAATTTCGTTTTTATCCCAATTTAAAAATGAAAGAACAAGACGCGGATTTTTCAGTGAAAAATCACCAGAACGAAATTTGGCAAACCAATTTTGACACTGCCTTTATTTCGACGTTTCATTCCCACATACGGCACGTAAAATCTTTTGTGCCTGCGATGCGTTTCCGCCTTTTTCCGGAAATAATACAATAAAATATGTCTCAAACGCGCGTTTTGTTCTTTCATTTTTAAATTGGGATAAAAACGAAATTGAATAACTTATCCATACAATTTGTCTACTAAATTAAAGGTGAAAGTCCGAACAACGAGAAAACAATATAAATTAGGTGCTTCGACCACGTTGACAAAACGAAAGAATACGCTAAGATCAACTATTGATAAAATCCGCAATGACTCAGTTGCCAAACCAATGATAAAAAATTGAATAAAATAAATATATAATACGAGGTTGTTTCAATTACGGGTTTAATCGGCGCTTTCGCAGAGCGGACCGTTTAAGGTGCTCGCTAGACTAGTCTGAAACCTCTACGAGTATTGTTTCTTTTTTTATCTTCAATTTCCCCGGACGATTATTTCTCCGAATAATTAATTCTTATCATCGTTATTAATTATTATCATTCTTTCGTTCAATTTACAGATATATTGCACTTTCTTTTCTTTTTTTTTTACGGCCGACAACGATCGGCTCTGCCTCGGCGCTTTCGCTCTGTATCACAATTGATATAAAAAAATAATGTTTAAAAAAAAAAAATATATAATTAAAATTACGAAAATTAATGAGAATAAAATAAAATATTTACGCAAGATTCAATGATTTTAATTCAGATCAGTGGCAAACGATTCTAAATACGATCTGTCATGTATGTCAGGTAGTTACGGTTCTTTCGACTATTGTATTCGCTCTCAATTCGCTTCTTCATCCGTTTTACGTATTTTTCTATTTTTTAAAATATTATTTTTTATTTTAATTTTTTATTTTTTTTTTCAACTTCATCACTTATCTAAACGACTAATGATAAAACTAGGCGCGCGCACTCACACGTGTGCTCATTTTGTCCGCTACTATTCAACTTCGCTCTTGCATTTTGTATTTCTTCATTTTTTTCTTATTTTATTTCATCGTTTTTTCATCTTTTTTTTCGTTTTTTCAGCGATGAAAAATAAATAATTCGATCGGTAACAAATTTTAAATATTCGAGAGATCGAATGTCGATGAAAAAAAAGTCACGAAAAGAAACAAAATCACACGGAATTGCGTCTCGTGGATGCCACGGGCGATGGCTCCACGAGAAGACTTAACCAAATATTCTCTTTACTTAACGTAATCATTAATGCAATTTTATTTAACGTAGCTTTAATGTAATCTTTGGTTGAAAACGAGATTAAGCGATCGACCGCATCTCGAAAAAACGAAAATTAATTACTCCCCTAAATAAAACGATAGTTAAAAAATTAGATAAAAAAAAATTTTTTAAAACGTGAATACGTAAAAATGTAATTTTACGGATCGACGACGATTTTTTCGAGCCGCTCAGCGGTCTCTCATCGACACGATCGACCGAAAAATTTTTACATACGAATATAATATACCATTTTTTTCAACGAAAAATAATATTTCCAGTTTTTTGTTTCTCTTTAACGTTTTTTTCTATTTTTCTTTTTTTTTTTTGCTTTGTTCGTTCGTGATTTTTGTTACGTACGGAGATGGACGACAATCCACGGACATTGCACTTGCGTTGGTCGACCTCGCACAGATCCTCACACGATCGTACGCGATAAACCTATACATATATATATATCACCTATATATATATATTCATATATGCACGCATATAATCTTCGCAAATCGATCTAATAATAATCAAACGATATTAAAACGTAAAAATTTGTACGTAAAATATTGTACGTAAAAATGATGAATTTGCTTCAAGCTTTGAAGCACCGGCGCGATTTAATTCGCTCGAGTATTTGCGACGACGTTGAAGAGAATCGATAATTCTGCATTTTGTGACTCGACGAAAATTGTACGGAGCGAAAAAAATTCTCACGGAAATGCGTATAAAATAAGAAAAGCGACGTGGAAAAAAAAAACGATAATTGAACAAACGGAAGATTGAGCTCGTAGCTGCGACCGAGAAAAACGAGCCTGCGGCGAATGCAGCGTATATAATATATATGTTACGGGTAAAGTCCGATGAACGGGTGGATCTAGATTTACCCGGGTAAACCGCGTTCTATCCGCTTTCGCTGGGTAAAGTACGGAATATATTTAAAATTGTACACGTTTCGGGCGTTAGCCGAGTAAATTGCGGACTATTCGCTTTCGCTTGGGTAAAGTCCGAAATCTCAAGTCCGAAGTCCGAATCCGAGGCCATGAATGTTTGAAAAATATATTTAATTTTGAAAAAAAACAATGTTTTATAAATAAAAGTAAGAACATTGTATCCTGCTTGAGTAGAGGATACGATAATCTATTTGTTCAAACAAGACGAAAAAAAAAGATTTCCAATAGCTTTACATTCAAATTTATTTAGGTTATTTATTTAGATTATTATTATTATTATTTAGATCATTTGTTTAGGTTATTTATTTATTTAGATTATTCGGGTGAAGCCTGGAACGTGTACGATTTCAAATATATTTCGGACTTTACCCATTTTTCCTGGGTATTACGGAGTTTACCCGGGTAAACCTGGATTTACCCGTTTTCGGACTTTACCCGTAACACGTATAATATATTATATACTAAAATCGCATGAAATTCTCGCTTGGAAAATATATATATATTTCCCAAGCGAGAATTAATAAATTATATATAATATATATTTATTATTTATATATAATATATATACATATATATAGATATTTCCCAAGCGAGAATTGCCTGCGATTTTTATCTTTATCGGACGAGCTTGATTATTCGGCGCGAAACAATATCGCGCCGTCTGTTTCCGAACTTCAATTATTCTTATTATCATTATTATTATTAGCATTATTATTATTTTTATTATTATTGTAATTATTATTATTTCATTCTTTCAGTTTCAACGACCGCGCTGTTTGGTTCTGATCACCAACCCCCGATCGTGGAGGTTTTCTCAAAAAATTACAACATTGCCAAGGTGCCATGCACATTTTTGCAATTGTTTTTTTTTTTATTTTTATAAGTAACTAGAGAAAGCGCGATGAGCGTGATTTGCGAGAAAAAAAAATGTTTCACGCGCACCCGGTTACTTTTTCTTTCTTCTTTTAGGTACAACACGCGCGAAACATCGTCGTGACCGACGAGATCTCGCGACTTTTACGTACATTCAACTCAACTACACTTTCAAAACATCAAAGACTCTTAATTATTTTTATATTCTTTTTCTTTCAATTTTCTTTTCCAAAAGCTCGCGCGCCCTCCGCGCGAACCCACAACGATTATAATTAATTTATGGGTTTTTTTTTGTTTCTTTATCGCGTTTATCTTTTCTAAATGACTAATCACAAACGCACGTTGGAGTTTTTATCGACGTTTACGGGAATATCTTAACGTTTTTTATTATTATATTATTATTATTAATATTACTATTATTATTATTTTTATTATTATTATTATTATTATTATTATTATTATTATTATTATTATTATTATTATTATTATTATTATTATTATTATTATTATTATTATTATTATTATTATTATTATTATTATTATTAATATTATTATTATTATTATTATTATTATTATTATTATTATTATTATTATTATTAATATTGATATTATTATTATTATTATTATTATTATTATTATTATTATTATTATTATTATTATTATTAATATTAATATTATTATTATTATTATTATTATTATTATTATTATTATTATTATTATTATTATTATTATTATTATTATTATTATTATTATTATTATTATTATTTTGTATCAACATTCAACTTATAGTTATCCTCTCGTCACGCTATTTAGTTGGACTATAAATTAGCGATAAAAAAAATCACATCGAACAGGACAGCGCGATTTAGTAGGGAACACGACTTGCTATTTACATATATATATATTAGGGTGGTTCTTAGTTTGGTGATATCGAAATTTCTTTGGTATTGTTCCTCGAAAGTAATCAACATAAATAGAAAAAAAATTGGTCGCTATCGGGAATTTGTCGAATAAGTCTAACCCACCCCTACGAGCAATCGAATTTTATATGGATATATGCATGCATTTGGAATTTTGTTGGGAATAATTTTTTATTACTTCAAAACTATACATTATAAAAAAATTTATTTGACGGTTTTGTTGGAAATTTAATGCTCTACAAAAAAGGTTTTCGGTAAAATTTTCGTCAATCTAATATTTAATCCGTAATTCGCAAAAAAACTGGCTAAAAAAAAATTTCTTTGCGAATTATGTAATAAATAAATATTAGGCTTCACGAAAATTTTACAGGAGACCTTTTTTGTAGAGCATTAAATTTCCTACAAAACTGTCAAATCAAATTTTTTTATCGTGTATAGTTTTGAAGTAAAAAAAAATGTTCCAACCATAATTCCAAATGCGTGCATATTTCCATATAAAATTCGATTACTCTTATTTTTTTCTTTTTTCTTCTATTACTTTCGCAGAACGATACCAAAGAAATTCCCACATCATAAAATTAAGAACCACCCTAATATATATAGATATTTATTTATATATAACGTATTTATAGATTTTTTTTCTTTTTTCAAAAAATTCACTATGACTCTGCTAAAAATGTATATAATTCAAGAGATCGATAAACACTCAATCCGGCATATTTCTCTCGTCGTCTCGCACGATTTTCCCAACGTAATTCATTGTTCGGGCATCGATTCAACGAAATTGTGATTATAAAATATATATTTTCATCGCTGGATAATTCGTAATCCGTACGAGCATTGCGAAACGATTATTTATCCGAATTATTTACAATTTATTTTGGAAATACGATGGTTTCAATCGTCGCGTGATAATCCAATCGTTAGTCACTTGATTGGTAAAGTATTTTAAACACAATTTCGTTGATCAACGCGAATTACAACGAAATCGAACGAAACGACGAAACTTTCGCAAAATCATGATTACATAGAAATTAGTCTTTAAAAAAATTGAAAAAAAATAAAATAAAATAGAGTTTGTAAATCTGGAAAAATTCTGAATCGAGTCTGAGAAATAAAAACCTTACTCTTAGAAAAATCTCAAATTGGAACTAGCTCGAGCGATTTTTATCTCGAGAAAAAAATAAATGAATAAAAAAAAAAAACATGTTTAAAAAACTGCAACAACTTCAAAATAATCAATTTTCTCCTCATCTACTAATACAAAAAAGCAGTTACGATATTCCACGAGTACTCGCAAACAAACACCGCTCAAGTACGACAAAAACACGAATATGATTATAGTTTCAAGATAAATTCATCGATAGATACGTAAAAAAAAAAAAAAATAAATAAATAAATAAGCTATAAATGAGATTTTCTCTCGTCATATTCTCGCGCAGCTGATCGTTAATTGAATTTCCATGCATATCCAACGCGTTCCAGAATTAAAAACACAACGAAACAAGAACAAAAAATAAACAACGATGACAAACTTGCGTCTATAAAATCTTGTACCATACGAATAATTATTTATTTTCGATATAACGAGCATCGCCGAGTGACTTCGCGTCGTCTCCGCGCTTTCCTACACGTCCCCCCGTGCCGAATATTCATTTTGCTTCGGTTATTCCACGTATATGCATTTTTGTAGAAAAAAAAAAAAAAAATTGAATAACAAAAAAATATATATAAGTATTTATATATCAGTGTATAAATATTGCACCCATCTCTATAATCTGTTGTGGTAAATAATTGTTCATTGTTTTTTTCTTTTATTATTATTTCTTTTGCTGTATGTTTTTTTTTTTTTTTTTTAATAGACTGTTGCTTCGAATCGATGTGAGCAGGACGGCAATCGGTCGTTTGTGGTTCTCCATTAATCGGAAAACAGTCTCAAGGAATGCGTAAAATCGACACCGAGGGACTACGAAAAACAAAAAATTATTTATTTCTTTTTTTTTTTTTTCAAAAATAAATAAATAAATAAATAAAATACTTTTAATTAGACTTGATCGTGGCCAGAGACGAAGCGAAGTTTCATCAATCGGCCGCTTAAAACGCGCATCAAACACCAAACTTGATAAATCCTTACTCTAACTTACGGTCGAGAACGAAAAATAAAAAAAAATAAAAAATTTCACTCAACGATTTTTGTCCATTAATTAATTTTTGTTTGGATTTTTTTTTTTTCTAACGCTCACTTTGATCCCCACCGAAAAAACGCGCAAGCCTACAACAAATTTTCCTACCTAATAAGCAATCTTACATTACTATTTAGATTTTATAATATATATATTTATATTTATATATATATATATATGTTCACTTTTTATCTCTTTCTTTTTGTTACTTTAAGTATTATCGTTAATTAAATCAATTATTTCTTACGATTACGCGTTAACTCTTTGCTAAACGTAGGCCGGACTAACCGTTTCTCTCCCCGATTTCACGATCGTCGGACAAAACTCAATCCAAACCGTTCTTTTGCTCGACCGTTGCTGCGTTTGCGTGATTATATTCATTTTTTTTTGTTTTTTTTTTCAAATCAATTCTTTTTAATTTTAGTTTTTCATCGATTATTTTTTCCTCCGTGTTTAATTGTCATCGTTTATGGTATTGTGAAGGCGTTGGGCGGCAATTTGCGATTCCAGATCGGCCACGGAAAAGCCCGGAATCGTTGACGTTGCGATTTTTACGAGTGAATCCGTCGCCAGCGACTTGCAAACTGGACCATCGGAGGCTGCTGCGTCACGGAGAAATCTATCGATTTTCACGCAGACGTAAAAATCGAAGGATTAACCGTTTTCTTGGTTTTTTTTGTCGCATATGCGTTGACGGAACAGAGCGAGAGGGGAAGTCGTTGAAGGCGGGGATGGGCATTCGATTCAATGAAAATGTATGCAAAATATTTTTTTGATGATAATGATTTAGGTTATCTCTCTGTTATTTATAAATTTATTATTATTATATATATATATATATATATATAATTATTATATTTTATATATATATTTATTATAATCAGATAATTTTATGATTATGATATATATATATTATAATTTGATAATTATATAATTATGGAATTTATGTTATTTATAATTATAAATAATTTGTATTATTTCTCTCGATAATCCGGAATATTGTCAATTATGTATAATTGTATATAATCCAGATTATTAGAGATTATCGTAGAAATTTGCAAATTTATTTATAATTATAAATAATCTATTGAGATCGATAAAAATTTCGATCATTTCTGTGATAATCTGCATTAATTTAAATTACTCTCGACTACAATAACGAATAATTTAGATTATCGTGGACTATTAAAAAAATGGGCAAACTCTCGATCATCCTACAATAATCAATCTTAGTCAATCATCTTCAAAAATATTCCAATTCCAAAATTTTCATACCATATTCTGTAATTTTTAATAATTTTTTCATTCGATAAATCTATTCCAAATAATCCCATTCCCAAACAATGAATTATCTACAATTCATTGCAGAATGTTGAAAAAAAAAAAAAAAATTAATCCCATGCGCAATAAATCTTAGTTATTCGTTTAAATAAATAATTTTGAATAAATATTTCATTGAATCAATGCCCGTCGCCGATCACGCGATCGATTCGTGAATGAATGGTAAGATAAAAAAAAACCCATACGAAAATTTTCGAAACAGTTAAAAAAATCCTCGCGTTTCTCATCTCGACACGCACAAACAGGGAGAGACAACTAATCGTAATAATTGTCCTTAAATCGCGAAAGGATCTTCACCGCAAACCGAATATCCCTCAATTGTTTCACGTCGGTTCTTCGAGTCGCGAGCCTGAGAGCTCATAGGCTCGCAAATCGCTGCAAACAATTTTTCATCTCTCTTAACTTTTTACATTCTACAAATGCATTTACACCTAAATCTACAATTATCCAAGCTTGTGCTGATAATTCCCAACGATTCAATGAATTATCAATTAAAAACGACAAAGATCACGACAGCAATCGACGAGTCTCGATATATTTATATGTTTTTTTTTTGTTTGTTTCGATTATTTCTTCTTCTTTTTTTTTTTTTTTTTATCTCGTCTCTTTCGCGATCGCGACGACTCCGCCTTCGCAACGTTACAAAATAGGACTCGAATTGTAACGTGACGATGACGAACGACGTCGTCGGAATCGCGATTAGCTCGAATAATCGATCGATTATTCGATTTGTATTGATTAGCTAAAAAATACGTTATAATACGCGATGGCTACGCAATTTAAGCTAATTTTCTCGTCTTGGCGACGGAAATATTTAACCCTAATACCGGTATTTACGTCCACGTTGGTATCACTTTCCGGCAGAGAGCCTGGACATTGAAAATTAAATAAAATAAATAACAAATAATAATAACAATATTAATAATAGTAATAATAATAAAAATAATAAATTTCTCGGCATTGGGAACTCAACGAAAATTTTACCAACGAATCTCGCTCGATAAATAATAATAAAACAAAATAATCATCAACGTTGCGACTGCAAAGTTTCATCATTTTCACGATAAACAAGTTATCAAACGAAACTTCCGCTCTCGCTCTTTCGCGCCGATAAATCATTCGAATTAGATGCTTTTGTTTGTTTCGTTTCATTCGTTTTTGTTGTTATTGTTTCTGTTATTTTATTCTCAGTCCATCGGATCACGCGTTAAGATTTAGCCGTTCACATTAAGATTTAAGATTTAATTAATTTTTATGCCTTAACAATATTTTAATCACGACGAATTATTAATTTTTTTTTCCTTCACGTTTTTACGTATTTTTTGTTTTGTTTTTTTTTTTTTTTTTTTTTAAGTACGAGAATCACCGGCGTCGCAAATGTGATAGCACACACATGCACACACGCACGCACACACACACGCACGCGCTTCATGTGTTCGAGCACTGCGTCTCGGAAAAAATAAACCGAACGAAAATAAAATAAATAAATAAATAAATAAATAAATAAATCGCGTAAACTCGTTTTTTGTTGTTGTTGTTGTTGGTTTTTTTTTCGGATAAACGAGAAACGTGGGAGCGCCTTCGACGCTTTATCGTGCTAACGCTTGGCGGTGCAACAATCTTTCGGAATTTTAATGATACGTTTTTTTTTGTGTTTTTTTTTTCTGGATTTTTTGTTCGTTTTTTTTTTTTTTTAAGTTTTGTGGTTTTTTTTTTCTTCTTTTGGTTTTTCACAAGTCAAGCCATCGAGATACCTAACTAGAGACAACACGTACGAATAAATCCTTAACGGTGCGACTAAAACTTCCTCTGAGATTAAACCCGGCGCGTTTTTTTTTTTTTTTTTTTTTTTTTTTTTTTATCATTTTTACGGATATACAATTGCGAATACGCGTGCGAAAAAAAAATGTATCGCAGCCGTTCGACGAAGGCAAACGATTGCGTTTTATCGAAAAATCGTAAACCTTGGTTTTCGTTTTTTTTTTTTTTCAATTCGACTGCGCACGATTCGCGTTGTTTAATGTTAATAAAAAATAATAATAGGAAATAAAAGCCAACTGGCTTTCTCTCCCTCGCTGTGCCGCTACGTTAGGCTTATGCTAAAATACGATTTATATATACATATATATCAAGATATATATATTAAATATATATTTATAGATAGAATATATATATATAGATAGATATATTATATTATTTATATATTACATATAATATATATATTATATATATAGATATATATTATATTATATATTTATATTTATATATACTATATTATATATTTATATATACTATATATATTATATAGGAATAAATATAGATAGATATATTATATTCAAATATACATATAATATATATATAGAGAAACATATATTATATTATACTATAGATATATATATCTATATTTATATATACATATAATATATCGTATATATAATATAATATAATAATAATATAGTATAATATATATATATATTATATTATATATATATTTATATACTATATATCTATATTTATATATACATATAATATATCGTATATATAATATAATATAATAATAATATAGTATAATATATATCTATTATATTATATATATATTTATATACTATATATATATATATATATATTTATATTCATATATAATATATATATATATATAATATATAATATATATATATAATATATAAATATATTATATTATATATTATATATATTTCAATATATATACGTGTATATTCGGATAATCCGAGTCAGTCGACCAGCCGGCCGAGACTCGTCCGCTCGTACCCTTAAAAACTCGTTTTTCCGTGCACCATCGAGTGCAAATACCTTTGGCTAACGTCACAACCCTGTCTCGCGTGACCGATTATTTTATCCTTCATTTCCATTCATTCCAATTTTTTCAATTATTCTCCCATTTTTTTTTTTTTATTCCCTCGATCGCGCAAAAGCGCGGAACAAAAAAAAAAAGCAAAATAGAGAAAGAAAGAGAAAAAAAACCAACGGAGAATTCGCGTCAACGACGTAAGAGACTTCACGAGCGGATGTGACGTTTCGTTTTAGGCACCTCAGGTGTGTCGGAGCCGAAGAGTCGAGGGTGACTCGCTTTGACGTTCGTATTGTTTTATTTTTTTCGTTTTTTCGTTTGTTCGTTTTTTCGTTTGTTCTCCGTTTTTTCTCGATCTTTTTTTTTTTTTTTAGCAATTTTTCGAAGCCTCGCCACTGGTGGAATCTCACTAGCCGATAAAATCTCGATGTCTCAACGCGGAATCTATTCGGAACATTATAGATTCCACGCAAATTCGTGATCTCGGCGTCGCGAGAACCGAAATCTCAAGATAAATCTTTCTTTCTCTCTCTTTCTCTATTTTTGGTTTTTTTTTTTTTTTTCAAATCTTTTGTAATAATTTTCTTTCTTCATTTGTGCAAAAAGTCTGTCGCTGTCTCGATTACGGACTTGATTTTAGCCTCGTTCAGGCTGCGATCGGCGCGTTATCACGGCTAATTTTTCGCAGGATCATTTTTTAACGTCCACGTCGATTTTTTCTTTCGTTCTCTTCAACGCCGATTAATCGTTTATTTTTTTTTTTTTTTAAAGTCTTTTTTGTTTTAGTTGACTTTTTCGTCGCGCGTCGGTCTCGTCCCTGTCGAGACTCGACGCGCGAATTCAACGAATCGTGCGTTCGAAAGAAGCAAAAGAAAAAATCGACGTGCTCAAGCCGATCCTGCGAAAGATCGATGAAAAATAAAAATAATAATTTTACAATCGTCGAAATAACGACGAAAATTTTTTTTTTGCAGACGCTGCTGCAAACTTTTATGTTGGTAATTTCCACGTTTTCGCACCGATGTTTATTTGTTGTTTTTTTTTTTTTAATCCTATCAATTCCCTCGTAAGTGTGGTTAGAGAGAAAAAATATTCTTGTACGAATTTAACGACTCACCGAATTTTTTCTTTTTCTTTTTGTTTTTTTTTTTTTTTTTTTCGCGAAACCATCGAACTCGCACGTCGCAATTTGATAACGTTTGCGGCTACGAATGTCGTCGTTCACGATTGCGTCGATTTAATTTCGATGAGTCCTTTTCGACGACGTTTTTTTAATGATTTTTTTTTTTTGCGTTTGTTTTGTTTTGTGGGTTTTTTTTTTGGTATATTTTTTCGTGCTTCCTTTTCTCGTGATCTTCGCTTTGTTATCGTGGACGAATGCGTCGAGTGGGGACACTTCCGGGCACGTCGGTCGCTGCTAAACCGACGCTGTAACGTCGCCGGCGATCATCGCCGAGGGCAACTTTCGCAAAACCTTTTTTTTCTTATTTTTTTTTTTTTTTTGGTTTGGTTTGTTTTCGTTCGTGAGAGCGATTTAGTGATTTCCAATTCTGTTGGGCTTGAAGTCGTGATTGACGAAGGAAAAACCTTCGAATTCGTCCTGATTCAGCGAGAGAACGATGCCCTGATCGACCGGCGTCAGAACAGGCTCTTCTCGAGTGAATTCAGCGTCGAAATTTGCGGTGTCCTTCTCGTTATTCTGCGAAAGGAGCAAAAAATATATTTAAAAAAAATTACGCACGAAAGTTATCGAAAAGGACGATTTGTGATTGAGAAGATTAGATCATTGAATATTTTGCGGAGCCACGGACGAGCGAGACGGTAGAAGAATGAAATGTTTTGAATAATTTCGTTTTTGTCGGAGAATTTTGTGAATTTTTTTTTTCTATTATTGTTTATTAGAAAATAAAGATCTTATTTTTTTTCTCGAGGTTATTTTTTACGACTATGACGACGAGATTATTTAATCGGTGAGAGTATTGCTATCGTGCTGCATAAGATTTTTCTTTGATTAATACAATGGTACAAGCTTGGAGTTCAAATTTCGAATTTCGCGTTTTTTTCGAAGGTTTTTTTTTTGTTTCTTGAATAGATAACGATTTTTTATTTCAATGAATGAATAAATAAAGATAAATAAAATATGATAAAATTCTTAAGATTTCAGGTCGAGGTTTTGGCAATCAACAACCTTTTTTTTACACCTTTCAAAATTCTTTAAAACAGAAGCACTGCATGGATTTTTTTCAAATTCAGTAACAAGCATCTCCCCGTAATCGTACAACATTCTACTGAATTTAAACTCGATATCTCTAAAATTGTGGAAGCTAGAGACCGAAAAAAAATGTTTGTATTTTTTAAAAATCCCTTAAAAACAAAAGAACTACATGTAATATTCTAAAAATGTAATCATCCTATACACCTCAAACCCTTCACACGTGTGACAAATTTCCTCTTGACATCTCAAGCCGTTCTCAAGTTGTAAACGTTCAACCAATTCCCCACACACACACACACACAAATACACACACACCCACATACATCCGGAAATTTTTTCCAACCGCGATTTTCAGATGTCTCGGAACATTCTTAACCCGTTTTCACGAACATCTCAACCAAAAAAAGGTCACCAAAACAAAGTTTCCTCCATGAAGAATCAAAATTCTCAAAAAAAAAAAACGTTTTTTTTCATTCCAATCGATCCAAACGACTCACGATTCTCGGCCTGAACGGTGGTTTGAGTTTTCTGGCTTCGAGGGCACGCCAATCCATGAGCTGAAAGAACGGATGTGACTTTATGGCTTCCTCGCCGCCGTTTTCGACGACGCAACCTAATCGACGAGCCGGATTTTTCGTCATGAAACCGCGAAGAATGGAAACGGCTTCGGGAACCAACCAAACCGGATAAACAACGTCGTCGTGTAAAATCGATTCGAACAAATCGTCCTCGTTGTCGGCTTCGAATGGCGGCTGTCCGGCCATCATTTCGTACATCAAAACGCCGAGGGCCCACCAATCAACGCTCGCGCTGTAATCCAATTCTTGAAGTATCTCGGGTGCTATGTAATCCGGAGTTCCGCAAAAAGTCGTTGTTGTTCTACCGTCGATTATTCCTTCTTTGCACATACCGAAATCCGCGAGTTTGCAATGACCTTCGCGATCGAGAAGTATATTGTCGAGTTTTAAATCGCGATATATCACACCGTGTTTGTGAAGAAATTGCAGAGCCAGAGTGACTTCGGCCGCGTAAAAACGCGCTCGAGCCTCGTCGAATTTACGAGCTTTTTGAATTTGAAACATCAGATCGCCTGCGAAACAATGGAAGATTCGGTTAGGATGAAATTTTAATGACTGATGAGAATTGTCGAAGGGGGAAATGGTTTTTGATGGGTTGAGGTTGTGCGATGAATTGACGGATTTTTGGTATTTAATTTTTTTTTTTTTTTCTTTCTTTTTTTTTTCAATTTTGAAAGCTTGGAAAAATTGATTTGTATTGATTCTTTTGGGGAATTGATGGAGATGGGGTTTGTAGAGCAAGGAAAGAAGTTGCGAATGGGTGTAAATATTTTATCTGACGGATTACGAAATTGTGGGGAATAAATGAAATACTGAAAAGGCGAGGATTTATTACACAACTTGATGATTACGTAAATTGTAGTTTCGATAGATTTTTTTTTCTTTTTCATTTGTGTGTGTAAAGGAAAGTGTTCTGATGGGCCGATTAAAATTTTGTACATTGTTTTCAAGATACCCACTGCGAAAGGATTTTTGGGAATCTAGTTCTTGATGGATAGAATTTTTTTAAAGAAGATACTTATTTAAGAAGAAAAAACTGGGAATTTTACAGACGTTTAAAATCGTTTTCCTGTGAAATTTATCGTCTCCGGATTTGAAAATTGACGCGAGCGAAGTCGCAGGGAAAGTTAATACAATAATATTTGGTAGATTATTTTTTGATGAATATTTTAGACGAACGAATAGCAAGCAATAGTGACCATGATTAATAATTAATGATCAATTATAATGTAATATAGTACTATATAGTTTTCATATGTATTATGATGGAATTTTAATTTTGCCATTGGGTGGCAATATTACGAACAGTAAAATAAAAAAAAATTTTAAATCTTTGTCTTATATATTCTCAGAGAATTATAATTGTATCAATTATTAACAATATTACGAATAGTAAAACCGTAAAATAGTAATAATAAGAATAGTCGAATAAATATTTTAAAAATAATATATTACAATAGAATTATAATTATCCTACTTCGCAACAATATTCCAACTAGTAAAATAAATAATTAATCTCAAATTGTGAAAATAATAATAATCAAAGAAATAAAATAATAACCATTTCATTAGATAGTAAAATAAATTAAAAAATAAATAAATCTTTGTTTTATATATCCTCAGAGAATTATAATTGTACTAATCAGTAACAATATTACGAATAGTAGAACATTAAAAAAGTAATAATAAGAATATTCAAATAAATATTTTGCAAAGATATATTATAATAGAATTATAATTATCCTAATTCGCAACAATATTCCAACTAGTAAAATAAATAATCCATCTTAAGTTGTGAAAATAATAATAATCAAAGAAATAAAATAATACCCATTTCATTAGACAGCAAAATAACCTAAATAAATAAATAGAATTAAAAAAAAATGTTATCAAAATTTCGTATAATTACCGCCATTGACGTATTCCATGACGAAAAACAGCCTCTCCTCGGTCTGGAAGCAACTGTGTATGGCGGTGAGAAACGGATGATTGGCAGCAAGCGCGAGTATGCGTTTTTCCGTCATCGTGCAATCAACGTCGTCGTCTTGTATGATAACGTCTTTCTTGAGCACTTTAACCGCGTAAACCTCGTTCGGATGTCCACGACGTTCGGCAAGCATGACTTTGCCGAAACTTCCTTTTCCCAAAACTTTGATAAAATTAAAATCCGCCAAACCAACGCGTTCTTTCGGATCTTCGCTGCTCGGCCTTCTCGTTTCTTTAACGTTTCCGGTTTGTTCGCTCGCGCTCGGAACGTTGGAATCCTTCGACCACGCGACCACGTTCGACGACGTTTCCGTGGCTGGCAATTCTTTGGACGTTCCCGTTTGTTGCGAACCTCCACCGACTTTTTCACCCTGCGTACGATAATTTATTCTCGACGTTTTCGTCTGTTGACCCGGTGAAAATTTCAATTTGCTCAAAATTTCGGCCATGGCTTTCGTATTTATTCCACAATTGTTCGCCACGTTTTTCTGACATCGCTTGTGAACGTTTAGATTGCAGACTGTCGGGAATAAAGAGATTTTTGAGGGGTTTACGAACATTTGTTTTGGTGGGGAAAAAGGATTATTTTGTATTTTATAGAAGTACGTAATTCTAAACGGATTTGCTTCAAATTTTATGAGAATCTGAGGACTATAAGTTTGACAAGATTGATTTTAAACACGGAAAATTTAAGGCACGATTTCTCGACAGGGATTTATTCGATCGATTTGATTTTTTTACGAGATTGTTTCTTATTGTGATGATTGAAAAAAGGTGTTTTGGGAGAATGGCGATAGTTACCCCAAAATTGAAAATTTCTTTATGAAAAAATTCAGATAAGTACTTCGATATATGTTGCAATTGATACTCTATAGAATATTCTCACAAAATTATGTAAACATGGACAAAAAAATCATGAAAAGCCCTTAATTTTCCCGCAAACAACTAGATATAACCCCTTAATTATTAATCAACAGAAAAAAATATTATTATCCTGACTATCAATTTATCGTCGTCTACATAACGAAAAGAAATCGATCATAAAAGAATTTCGTCAGAAAAATAATCATTTTTCATTATATTTTATTGTAAATTTAAAAAAATATTTTTTTTTCAAACAAATTTGAATTTCCAAAAAAACGCATACGATCGCTTAAACAACAACGTGTTTTTCTCCACCAATTTATCTAATATATAAAAATATTGAGGACAAAAACGTTACGATTTTTTTTCCAATCAAATCGAAGAATCGATCACAAACTGTCGATAAATAATTCTTAACCTCAGATTTTACAGAGAAGTTATTTTATTTCTCCCTTTTTCTTTTTTTTTCAAATAATTTCATTCAATGTTTCGGTTACATTTACAGTATGCCAGTTAGGTTCCCATCGATCAAACGAGTGTGATGAGATCCTTATAATTCTCGTAGGTTCGTCTTTCGACGTTGCCACGTTGTTTATTCATTTATTTAATAACTAATTAAATTAATTATAATTATTTAATCGGTGCGTTTCGCAAAATTTCTCCCTTACCTTTGCACTGAAGACCCTGCCTTATCAAACCGTAGAGAAGTGAGCCGCAATGATCGCAAAACGTGAACAATTTGTAACTGTGAACCTCGAAGACGTGTGGAACGTTAACGTTGAACCTCTGCCCTGGTGTGCCCTCGCTCGTCTGCAACACAGTACCCGTTTCCTTTACAGGCGAACGGGACCAAACCAAAAACAAACAAAATAATAACGAAGAAAATAAATCAAACGAATTTAATCTCACGATCAAACGCCAATAAAAAAAAAAAGTTTTTTAAAAAATAGAAATAAAAAAAAAAAAAACAAGTCAAGCCGAAGAAGAAAACCCTTAACCGACAATCACGTTCCGACGATGCGTTATTCCTGTATCGAAATGGTTAGTGTAGAGCGTAAAATAAATAAACAAAGATGAAAACAAAATTTAATAATGTCAATAGTTGAATTTATAAAGAGAAAACAATTTTTTTTTATTTTTTTTTAAATTAATTTTTTCTTTACGTTTTCGAAGAAACATAAAAAAAATAAATAAGGAAGTTTTGTACGTTTCGTCGTCTCGTGACGTACCTCATCCCGCATGCCGGGGCACCTTGTCACGACTAATTTGTGGCATCTCTTGTGAACGACGCACGTGCATACTGCAACAGAAACATTAGAAATTTTTCCGTATTTTAACCCATGAGCTTTGGCGACGATGATCGACGATGAATTGTTGCACGATCAAAGCCCGATAACATGCGTTTTTTTTATTTTTTTTATTAGCGATCGTTTGAATAATTTGCGAAGAAATTCGGTTAAGCGATGTACAGGGTGGTCCACGCAACGTGTGCACCGTTGTAACTTCTGAAGTATGCGTTGCACGAAAAAATGTTATGTACAAAAGTTACATGGTTTAAAAGAGTGCACTGCGTGGTGCATTAATTTTTTTTATAGGTCGAGACGTTTCGAAGATTCTAAGGACAATTTTTTTTTTTTTAACCTGATTATTTTATTTTTTATAGCAAAATCTGGTGGAGAATTGAATTCTGGGTAAAAAAGTATTGACCTAAACGTAATGATTAACTAGTGATTTTACTTTATTGTTTGAAAAATTTCTTTACATAATATCAAATTGGAGATTTTGTGATAAGGTTGAATCTGCAATTTGATATTATGTGAAGAAAATTTTTCGAGTAATAAAGTGAAATTACTCGTTAGCTATTAGGTTTAGGGCTAATAAAGATCAATACTTATTTACCCAGAATTAAATTGTCCAACATATTTTTCTATAAAAAATATAGTGATCTGTTTAATAAAACAAAGTTGTCCTTCAAATCTTCGAAACGCCTCGACCTGGAAAAAAAAATTGATGCACTACGTAGTGCACCCTTTTAAACCTTGTAATTTTTGTATATAACATTTTTTCGTACAACGCATACTTTGGAAGTTATAACGGTGCACACGTTGCGTGATCCACCCTGTATGTATGGGGAGGGACGTCCCAAGTCTGATATAACCTGATTGAGACCTTTGTATATCTTGATGGGGTCAATGATTTTTTTTTAGTATGTTTTGGACCCTACGAAGTCACTAATTTTTTGTTTAAAGATTTTTCAGACCATCTCACCCTACTTAAACACATTTTTTTTTAAGAGGTACCTGCTATGCCACCAATTGTGAATTAGATGAAATTATTTTCTCGGATACTTGATCGAAATTCAGGAACTATTATTATAAAATTGGAGTGGGCATGAGGGCTCTAATATATTTTTTTCAATTTTGAAGAAGTTCAAGGTTTTCCGAAGTTGCAATATGTAATAATGATTTCCCATCTAAAGAAGAACAGTAAAATGAAGTTCATCGTGAAAAAATATCGATATTTCGATTATCGACGACGGAAAATCGTTTTTTTGATTAATTTTTTCTGAAAAAATAATAGAGAATAATCGAAAAATTGATTTTCTATCGAAAATAATTGAAATGTCGATTTTTTTGCGAAACAAATTTGTTTTTCTTTTTTTTTCTAAGATAAGAAACCATTAGCATATATCGTCGCCCACATCGGGGGATAGAAGGGTTTTAATCGGGCGATTCGGGACGTCCTGTCCCATATATTGCAGTACAAAATACGCTGCACGATAATCCGCCTTCATCGACGTCAAACATATAGCTTGTAATTTGCAAAGAAAAATGTTAATCTAATTTCCGAGAGCCTATTTACGTACAAGCCCAGGAATTGTTTTGGTTTTTCCATGTAAAATTTAGATCGATTTTCGGTTTAGATCTTTCATTTTTTCCATTCATTATTTTATAATCATATGTACTATTTTATACAATTATAAAATTATAAATTTTATACATAATATCTATTTATATTCATCAATATAAATTATCCATAATTATAATTGAAACATAATTTTTAATTATTCTACACAAATTAATTTTTCAATGACTTTATAATCCCAAAAATATCGTACGTAATACGTCGTAAATTCGTCAATGTCCCATCTAAATCCTTCCCAATCGCGATTCCAACGAAAATATCCCACGACAGAATAAAAAATCCACGTAAAGCGTGAAAAAGCGTGTGCAAGTCCCGCATGCAAAAATAAAAAAAAAAACCATACTCAACAAAGACCCGAAATGACCGAAAAAGAAAATGAAAATAAAAATTGCTTCAAGAAATTAAAGCGGAGAATTTGAACGTATCGCAATTACCAAAAATAAAAGTCTAGCTTCTGAAATTTCGCTTATAAATAACGCATCCGACGTTGAAACGAACAAATTAATATTTCCATCAGCACAAACATTTTTTTCTTACTTTTTCGATTAATTTCTCCGATCCGCACACAGAGAAATAACATAAAGCCCTGCCGGAGAATAAAAAAAAAAGCAAAACAACGAAAGAAAGCCATTAAAAAAACCACCAATGCAAATAAATGACACAAAAAAAAATGACCACACCTGCAAACCACACACACACACACACAAACACGGACGCTAAAATGGACGTTGAATTTTCGCAAGCGAGTAACATAGATAATATAATCGTGTTAATAACGTGACTTTGTGTCTTTCTCACCTTGACACTGATAGCCCTGCTTTCCGAAGCCCCTGAAATACAACAGACAAAAAAAAACAAGTCACATCGTATCCGAAAAAATCCCATGGAAAACATTTGCGTAATCCTCGTGCTGTGATTTAAAAAAAATATATATATATATATAATAAAGAAAAATGAATAAATAAATGAAATATAAAAAAAAAGCTCCATCGTGGATCGTTGACTCGTCCAAGCTTCGAGATTTCTTTTTTTTTCCACCGGAATAAGTAAAAGAATTGCTAGAACGGCTCCAAACGGTAGTCACGAATTATCAGCTCGATTGATCGAATTAGAGGCCAAAAAAAAAATTCTTCGCGCGGGTTTCTTCTCCCAGGATCGATAAACGTTTGTCCACGCACGATCGATTATCGCTTTCGCCTCTTCTCACCTTATTTTTTCTTTCCTTTTCTTTTTCTTTCGCGCAAACCATGCATCGCCCAGGTAAAATAAACCCCCCGAAGACGACGAAGAATTGCTCGAGGAAAGGTTCATCGCGTTTTAGACACAAACGAGTAATGAAAAACCCAAAATAAAATCCACATGCAACAAGTCTTGTTCAATCGGACCCTGGAAAAGTGCATTGGAAAAGTGCATACACTTCGGGGAAATAATGATATTAACTGTAAGAAAAATTATTGCGATCACGTATTTGTGAATGAAATGATTGTGCGGTAGTGCGATATCCCTGTGTAACTCGTTGTTTAGCATTAATTGCCCCGGTGCACATTGAACGGAACGTCGAAGATGATTTTCATTGCCGTAACAATTGTAAGAAGCGTGCGTTTTATCCATTGTCATTTTTTTTTTCAAGGCTAAACTTTCGAAGCGATAGCATTACCGAATTATTTCTCACCCGCGAGCTTTTTGAGATTGTACATTTTGTTTTTATTTTTAATTTCCTTGCTTTCTTTATTTAGGTGAGTATTGGAGATTATTTATTTTCTTTGGTTTGCAACTTATTGGAAAGTTAATGCAATTGTGGTCGATGGAAAAATTCACTATTATTATGATTATGATTGAATTATGTAAAAAGGATAGTGAAATTGTCAATTCAGATCAATTATTCGATGGTTAAACTATCGGATAAAATAATATAATAAAAATATTATATAATATTATAATATATATTATAATGTAATATATTATATATTATATATTATATTAGATAGTATAATTATCTTATATTTTCTCAGATAATTCAATAATTTGATGGAAAATTTGTCTAATTATTGTATTATTATAATGTATTATTGAATAATATAATCAAATTATCAATTCTGATCAATTATTCGATAATCAAACTATCGAATAAAATAATAATTACACATAATAGAATAATAATATAGTATATTATTATTATTATATTATAATATATATTTGAATATAATATATAATATATTACATATAATATGAGATAATATAATAATCTAATATCCTCTCAGATAATTCAATAATTTGGTGAAAAATTTGTCTCATTGTATTATTATGATACGATCAAATAATATAATTGAATTATCAATTCTGATCAATTATTCGATAATCAAACTATCGAATAATACGAATAATACAATCGCCCAATATTTTCTACTATAATTTAATAATCTAAATATCAAATAATCTCATGTAGCCGATTTTTTATCGACAACAATTACGTACATTTTTTAATAATTTGCGAACCAATAAAATTGCAGAGACACATTTAAATTTAATTATCCTCAAATATATATTGAAAAAAAGACGTTGACCCTTCCAATCAATTTTGAAAGCGTCTTGCGACGAATCTCGAATAATTCTCTTCACCATTCTCATCCACACACGCTCGTTGCAGCGTGAGGTTGATGAAAAGAAAAAAAAATCACTCTTAACTGATAAAATAAAATGAAAATAAGTGTCGCAATGAGGTTTTTCTTCAGTTTTACATACCAGATGAACTCGCGGCAGTGAGAGCAGTAATGTGGTTGTCTGAGGAACGTAGCCATGAATTTGTGACCGTTCACTTGATGAACCCTTCGTCGCATCGCGCCGCGACGTCGATTGAAACCTTCGCGTTCCTTGAATTCCCGGGGTTTCCTGCAGGACGAAATCAAACTCGATGCCGAACCGGAGCCACCCGATCCGACGCCTTCTCCATCTGCTCCTCCGCTGCAGACCGACTGTTGATCTACGAGTATATTCGCGACGAAAAAAAAAAAAATAACACACACACGAGATTATTATGAGTTTAAGCTTTATTCGGTTTGTATTTTTTTTGTTCCTTTTTTTT
>CAXAQZ010000796.1:0-35826 GCA_963971145.1 Sussaba pulchella
AAATTTGTATCGCTTACATTTGCAACGGAAACAGCGGCAGAGAGACCAGTCAACTTTACCGAGTGGACTCGTTATAAATGTACGTATGTACGTGAAGGAACGGAGTGGAGTCGAGTGAAACAGTGTTAGACATCCGAGAAAGGGATATAAACGAGAGAAGAGCGCGTACTACGTACAACAGCAGCCGCAGCACCAGCAAAAGCAGCAGCGGCAGCAGCAGCGGCACTACATCGGCGAGAGGAAAACTCAATTCGCGGCTACTTTGATGCACTCGCTTTGCCTCCGGCCAAGGGCGTCGCTTTTGTAATGGTGGTAGTGCTACCGCTACGGCTGCGAAGCCCATGGCCTTTGCTGATGCTACCATGGCTGACACAAATGCGCAAAATACCAACCGTCCCTCGCATCTCTCGTCGCTATGTACTCCTGTTTTGTGTTTTTTTTGTTGTCGTTGTTTTTGTTTTTCGTAGTCTCGTCTCGTTCATTTTTACAGGTTCCAGGTGCATACATAGCGTCGTTACGAGCCACGCGATATACAGTGCAACCTGGTTGTCACGTACACACCCATTTTCTGCGGGCATCCGTAAACGAGTGTGTGGTTCCTTACCGTACTCGGAAACACAGTAGGCAGTTAAATTGTGCAGCAGGTGTCATTCTAACCTGTAGGCTGTCGCTTAGAGCGGGTTTTTTTCTTTTGTTCACTGCTACGGGAAGATATTTGAAGTAGAATGTACAGAAGCACAGTTGAGGTCTTTATGAGCGACACTATTGAAATATAAATGATGATGGCAGTGAGCTTCGTCATAATAAGTAAACAAAAAAACGAATGATAATAACAATAACAATAACAATAACAATAACAATAACAATAACGATAACGATAACGATAACGATAACGATAACGATAACGATAACGATAACGATAACGATAACGATAACGATAACGATAACGATAACGATAACGATAACGATAACGATAACGATAACGATAACGATAACGATAACGATAACGATAACGATAACGATAACGATAACGATAACGATAACGATAACGATAACGATAACGATAACGATAACGATAACGATAACGATAACGATAACGATAACGATAACGATAACGATAACGATAACGATAACGATAACGATAACGATAACGATAACGATAACGATAACGATAACGATAACGATAACGATAACGATAACGATAACGATAACGATAACGATAACGATAACGATAACGATAACGATAACGATAACGATAACGATAACGATAACGATAACGATAACGATAACGATAACGATAACGATAACGATAACGATAACGATAACGATAACGATAACGATAACGATAACGATAACGATAACGATAACGATAACGATAACGATAACGATAACGATAACGATAACGATAACGATAACGATAACGATAACGATAACGATAACGATAACGATAACGATAACGATAACGATAACGATAACGATAACGATAACGATAACGATAACGATAACGATAACGATAACGATAACGATAACGATAACGATAACGATAACGATAACGATAACGATAACGATAACGATAACGATAACGATAACGATAACGATAACGATAACGATAACGATAACGATAACGATAACGATAACGATAACGATAACGATAACGATAACGATAACGATAACGATAACGATAACGATAACGATAACGATAACGATAACGATAACGATAACGATAACGATAACGATAACGATAACGATAACGATAACGATAACGATAACGATAACGATAACGATAACGATAACGATAACGATAACGATAACGATAACGATAACGATAACGATAACGATAACGATAACGATAACGATAACGATAACGATAACGATAACGATAACGATAACGATAACGATAACGATAACGATAACGATAACGATAACGATAACGATAACGATAACGATAACGATAACGATAACGATAACGATAACGATAACGATAACGATAACGATAACGATAACGATAACGATAACGATAACGATAACGATAACGATAACGATAACGATAACGATAACGATAACGATAACGATAACGATAACGATAACGATAACGATAACGATAACGATAACGATAACGATAACGATAACGATAACGATAACGATAACGATAACGATAACGATAACGATAACGATAACGATAACGATAACGATAACGATAACGATAACGATAACGATAACGATAACGATAACGATAACGATAACGATAACGATAACGATAACGATAACGATAACGATAACGATAACGATAACGATAACGATAACGATAACGATAACGATAACGATAACGATAACGATAACGATAACGATAACGATAACGATAACGATAACGATAACGATAACGATAACGATAACGATAACGATAACGATAACGATAACGATAACGATAACGATAACGATAACGATAACGATAACGATAACGATAACGATAACGATAACGATAACGATAACGATAACGATAACGATAACGATAACGATAACGATAACGATAACGATAACGATAACGATAACGATAACGATAACGATAACGATAACGATAACGATAACGATAACGATAACGATAACGATAACGATAACGATAACGATAACGATAACGATAACGATAACGATAACGATAACGATAACGATAACGATAACGATAACGATAACGATAACGATAACGATAACGATAACGATAACGATAACGATAACGATAACGATAACGATAACGATAACGATAACGATAACGATAACGATAACGATAACGATAACGATAACGATAACGATAACGATAACGATAACGATAACGATAACGATAACGATAACGATAACGATAACGATAACGATAACGATAACGATAACGATAACGATAACGATAACGATACGATAACGATAACGATACGATAACGATAACGATAACGATAACGATAACGATAACGATAACGATAACGATAACGATAACGATAACGATAACGATAACGATAACGATAACGATAACGATAACGATAACGATAACGATAACGATAACGATAACGATAACGATAACGATAACGATAACGATAACGATAACGATAACGATAACGATAACGATAACGATAACGATAACGATAACGATAACGATAACGATAACGATAACGATAACGATAACGATAACGATAACGATAACGATAACGATAACGATAACGATAACGATAACGATAACGATAACGATAACGATAACGATAACGATAACGATAACGATAACGATAACGATAACGATAACGATAACGATAACGATAACGATAACGATAACGATAACGATAACGATAACGATAACGATAACGATAACGATAACGATAACGATAACGATAACGATAACGATAACGATAACGATAACGATAACGATAACGATAACGATAACGATAACGATAACGATAACGATAACGATAACGATAACGATAACGATAACGATAACGATAACGATAACGATAACGATAACGATAACGATAACGATAACGATAACGATAACGATAACGATAACGATAACGATAACGATAACGATAACGATAACGATAACGATAACGATAACGATAACGATAACGATAACGATAACGATAACGATAACGATAACGATAACGATAACGATAACGATAACGATAACGATAACGATAACGATAACGATAACGATAACGATAACGATAACGATAACGATAACGATAACGATAACGATAACGATAACGATAACGATAACGATAACGATAACGATAACGATAACGATAACGATAACGATAACGATAACGATAACGATAACGATAACGATAACGATAACGATAACGATAACGATAACGATAACGATAACGATAACGATAACGATAACGATAACGATAACGATAACGATAACGATAACGATAACGATAACGATAACGATAACGATAACGATAACGATAACGATAACGATAACGATAACGATAACGATAACGATAACGATAACGATAACGATAACGATAACGATAACGATAACGATAACGATAACGATAACGATAACGATAACGATAACGATAACGATAACGATAACGATAACGATAACGATAACGATAACGATAACGATAACGATAACGATAACGATAACGATAACGATAACGATAACGATAACGATAACGATAACGATAACGATAACGATAACGATAACGATAACGATAACGATAACGATAACGATAACGATAACGATAACGATAACGATAACGATAACGATAACGATAACGATAACGATAACGATAACGATAACGATAACGATAACGATAACGATAACGATAACGATAACGATAACGATACGATAACGATAACGATAACGATAACGATAACGATAACGATAACGATAACGATAACGATAACGATAACGATAACGATAACGATAACGATAACGATAACGATAACGATAACGATAACGATAACGATAACGATAACGATAACGATAACGATAACGATAACGATAACGATAACGATAACGATAACGATAACGATAACGATAACGATAACGATAACGATAACGATAACGATAACGATAACGATAACGATAACGATAACGATAACGATAACGATAACGATAACGATAACGATAACGATAACGATAACGATAACGATAACGATAACGATAACGATAACGATAACGATAACGATAACGATAACGATAACGATAACGATAACGATAACGATAACGATAACGATAACGATAACGATAACGATAACGATAACGATAACGATAACGATAACGATAACGATAACGATAACGATAACGATAACGATAACGATAACGATAACGATAACGATAACGATAACGATAACGATAACGATAACGATAACGATAATAACAATAACAATAACGATAACGATAACGATAATAATAACAATAACAATAACGATAACGATAACGATAACGATAACGATAACGATAACGATAACGATAATAATAACAATAACAATAACGATAACGATAACGATAACGATAACGATAATAATAACAATAACGATAACGATAACTATAACAATAACAATAACGATAACGATAACGATAACGATAACGATAACGATAATAATAACAATAACAATAACAATAACAATAACGATAACGATAATAATAACAATAACAATAACAATAACAATAACGATAACGATAATAATAACAATAACAATAACGATAACGATAACGATAACGATAACGATAACGATAACGATAACGATAACGATAACGATAACGATAACGATAACGATAACGATAACGATAACGATAACGATAACGATAACGATAACGATAACGATAACGATAACGATAACGATAACGATAACGATAACGATAACGATAACGATAACATTAACGATAATAATAACAATAACGATAACGATAACGATAACGATAACGATAACGATAACGATAACGATAACGATAACGATAACGATAACGATAACGATAACGATAACGATAACGATAACGATAACGATAACGATAACGATAACGATAACGATAACGATAACGATAACGATAACGATAACGATAACGATAACGATAACGATAACGATAACGATAACGATAACGATAACGATAACGATAACGATAACGATAACGATAACGATAACGATAACGATAACGATAACGATAACGATAACGATAACGATAACGATAACGATAACGATAACGATAACGATAATAATAACAATAACAATAACGATAACGATAACGATAACGATAACGATAACGATAATAATAACAATAACAATAACAATAACAATAACAATAACAATAACAATAACAATAACAATAACAATAACAATAACAATAACAATAACAATAACAATAACAATAACAATAACAATAACAATAACAATAACAATAACAATAACAATAACAATAACGATAACGATAATAATAACAATAACGATAACGATAACGATAACGATAACGATAACGATAACGATAACGATAACGATAACGATAACGATAACGATAACGATAACGATAACGATAACGATAACGATAACGATAACGATAACGATAACGATAACGATAACGATAACGATAACGATAACGATAACGATAACGATAACGATAACGATAACGATAACGATAACGATAACGATAACGATAACGATAACGATAACGATAACGATAACGATAACGATAACGATAATAATAACAATAACGATAACGATAACGATAACGATAACGATAACGATAACGATAACGATAACGATAACGATAACGATAATAATAACAATAACGATAACGATAACGATAACGATAACGATAACGATAACGATAACGATAACGATAACGATAACGATAACGATAACGATAACGATAACGATAACGATAACGATAACGATAACGATAACGATAACGATAACGATAACGATAATGATAACGATAACGATAACGATAACGATAACGATAACGATAACGATAACGATAACGATAACGATAACGATAACGATAACGATAACGATAACGATAACGATAACGATAACGATAACGATAACGATAACGATAACGATAACGATAACGATAACGATAACGATAACGATAACGATAACGATAACGATAACGATAACGATAACGATAACGATAACGATAACGATAACGATAACGATAACGATAACGATAACGATAACGATAACGATAACGATAACGATAACGATAACGATAACGATAACGATAACGATAACGATAACGATAACGATAACGATAACGATAATAATAACAATAACAATAACGATAACGATAACGATAACGATAACGATAACGATAATAATAACAATAACAATAACGATAACGATAACGATAACGATAACGATAACGATAACGATAATAATAACAATAACAATAACGATAACGATAACGATAACGATAACGATAACGATAACGATAACGATAATAATAACAATAACAATAACGATAACGATAACGATAACGATAACGATAACGATAACGATAATAATAACAATAACAATAACGATAACGATAACGATAACGATAACGATAACGATAACGATAACGATAACGATAACGATAACGATAACGATAACGATAACGATAACGATAACGATAACGATAACGATAACGATAACGATAACGATAACGATAACGATAACGATAACGATAACGATAACGATAACGATAACGATAACGATAACGATAACGATAACGATAACGATAACGATAACGATAACGATAACGATAACGATAACGATAACGATAACGATAACGATAACGATAACGATAACGATAACGATAACGATAACGATAACGATAACGATAACGATAACGATAACGATAACGATAACGATAACGATAACGATAACGATAACGATAACGATAACGATAACGATAACGATAATAATAACAATAACGATAATAATAACAATAACGATAACGATAACAATAACGATAACGATAACGATAACGATAACGATAACGATAACGATAACGATAACGATAACGATAACGATAACGATAACGATAACGATAACGATAACGATAACGATAACGATAACGATAACGATAACGATAACGATAACGATAACGATAACGATAACGATAACGATAACGATAACGATAACGATAACGATAACGATAACGATAACGATAACGATAACGATAACGATAACGATAACGATAACGATAACGATAACGATAACGATAACGATAACGATAACGATAACGATAACGATAACGATAACGATAACGATAACGATAACGATAACGATAACGATAACGATAACGATAACGATAACGATAACGATAACGATAACGATAACGATAACGATAACGATAACGATAACGATAACGATAACGATAACGATAACGATAACGATAACGATAACGATAACGATAACGATAACGATAACGATAACGATAACGATAACGATAACGATAACGATAACGATAACGATAACGATAACGATAACGATAACGATAACGATAACGATAACGATAACGATAACGATAACGATAACGATAACGATAACGATAACGATAACGATAACGATAACGATAACGATAACGATAACGATAACGATAACGATAACGATAACGATAACGATAACGATAACGATAACGATAACGATAACGATAACGATAACGATAACGATAACGATAACGATAACGATAACGATAACGATAACGATAACGATAACGATAACGATAACGATAACGATAACGATAACGATAACGATAACGATAACGATAACGATAACGATAACGATAACGATAACGATAACGATAACGATAACGATAACGATAACGATAACGATAACGATAACGATAACGATAACGATAACGATAACGATAACGATAACGATAACGATAACGATAACGATAACGATAACGATAACGATAACGATAACGATAACGATAACGATAACGATAACGATAACGATAACGATAACGATAACGATAACGATAACGATAACGATAACGATAACGATAACGATAACGATAACGATAACGATAACGATAACGATAACGATAACGATAACGATAACGATAACGATAACGATAACGATAACGATAACGATAACGATAACGATAACGATAACGATAACGATAACGATAACGATAACGATAACGATAACGATAACGATAACGATAACGATAACGATAACGATAACGATAACGATAACGATAACGATAACGATAACGATAACGATAACGATAACGATAACGATAACGATAACGATAACGATAACGATAACGATAACGATAACGATAACGATAACGATAACGATAACGATAACGATAACGATAACGATAACGATAACGATAACGATAACGATAACGATAACGATAACGATAACGATAACGATAACGATAACGATAACGATAACGATAACGATAACGATAACGATAACGATAACGATAACGATAACGATAACGATAACGATAACGATAACGATAACGATAACGATAACGATAACGATAACGATAACGATAACGATAACGATAACGATAACGATAACGATAACGATAACGATAACGATAACGATAACGATAACGATAACGATAACGATAACGATAACGATAACGATAACGATAACGATAACGATAACGATAACGATAACGATAACGATAACGATAACGATAACGATAACGATAACGATAACGATAACGATAACGATAACGATAACGATAACGATAACGATAACGATAACGATAACGATAACGATAACGATAACGATAACGATAACGATAACGATAACGATAACGATAACGATAACGATAACGATAACGATAACGATAACGATAACGATAACGATAACGATAACGATAACGATAACGATAACGATAACGATAACGATAACGATAACGATAACGATAACGATAACGATAACGATAACGATAACGATAACGATAACGATAACGATAACGATAACGATAACGATAACGATAACGATAACGATAACGATAACGATAACGATAACGATAACGATAACGATAACGATAACGATAACGATAACGATAACGATAACGATAACGATAACGATAACGATAACGATAACGATAACGATAACGATAACGATAACGATAACGATAACGATAACGATAACGATAACGATAACGATAACGATAACGATAACGATAACGATAACGATAACGATAACGATAACGATAACGATAACGATAACGATAACGATAACGATAACGATAACGATAACGATAACGATAACGATAACGATAACGATAACGATAACGATAACGATAACGATAACGATAACGATAACGATAACGATAACGATAACGATAACGATAACGATAACGATAACGATAACGATAACGATAACGATAACGATAACGATAACGATAACGATAACGATAACGATAACGATAACGATAACGATAACGATAACGATAACGATAACGATAACGATAACGATAACGATAACGATAACGATAACGATAACGATAACGATAACGATAACGATAACGATAACGATAACGATAACGATAACGATAACGATAACGATAACGATAACGATAACGATAACGATAACGATAACGATAACGATAACGATAACGGTAACGATAACGATAACGATAACGATAACGATAACGATAACGATAACGATAACGATAACGATAACGATAACGATAACGATAACGATAACGATAACGATAACGATAACGATAATAATAACAATAACAATAACGATAACGATAACGATAACGATAACGATAACGATAACGATAACGATAACGATAACGATAACGATAATAATAACAATAACAATAACAATAACGATAACGATAACGATAACGATAACGATAACGATAACGATAACGATAATAATAACAATAACAATAACGATAACGATAACGATAACGATTACGATAACGATAATAATAACAATAACAATAACAATAACAATAATAATAACAATAACAATAACAATAACAATAACAATAACAATAACGATAACGATAATAATAACAATAACAATAACGATAACGATAACGATAACGATAACGATAACGATAACGATAACGATAACGATAACGATAACGATAACGATAACGATAACGATAACGATAACGATAACGATAACGATAACGATAACGATAACGATAACGATAACGATAACGATAACGATAACGATAACGATAACGATAACATTAACGATAATAATAACAATAACGATAACGATAACGATAACGATAACGATAACGATAACGATAACGATAACGATAACGATAACGATAACGATAACGATAACGATAACGATAACGATAACGATAACGATAACGATAACGATAACGATAACGATAACGATAACGATAACGATAACGATAACGATAACGATAACGATAACGATAACGATAACGATAACGACAACGATAACGATAACGATAACGATAACGATAACGATAACGATAACGATAACGATAACGATAATAATAACAATAACAATAACGATAATAATAACAATAACAATAACGATAACGATAACGATAACGATAACGATAACGATAACGATAACGATAACGATAACGATAATAATAACAATAACAATAACGATAACGATAACGATAACGATAACGATAATAATAATAATAACAATAACAATAACAATAACAATAACAATAACAAGAACAATAACAATAACAATAACGATAACGATAACGATAACGATAACGATAACGATAACGATAACGATAACGATAACGATAACGATAACGATAACGATAACGATAACGATAACGATAACGATAACGATAACGATAACGATAACGATAACGATAACGATAACGATAACGATAACGATAACGATAACGATAACGATAACGATAACGATAACGATAACGATAACGATAACGATAACGATAACGATAACGATAACGATAACGATAACGATAACGATAACGATAACGATAACGATAACGATAACGATAACGATAACGATAACGATAACGATAACGATAACGATAACGATAACGATAACGATAACGATAACGATAACGATAACGATAACGATAATAATAACAATAACGATAACGATAACGATAACGATAATATTAACAATAACGATAACGATAACGATAACGATAACGATAACGATAACGATAACGATAACGATAACGATAACGATAACGATAACGATAACGATAACGATAACGATAACGATAACGATAACAATAACGATAACGATAACGATAACGATAACGATAACGATAACGATAACAATAACGATAACGATAACGATAACGATAACGATAACGATAACGATAACGATAACGATAACGATAACGATAACGATGACGATAACGATAACGATAACGATAACGATAACGATAACGATAACGATAACGATAACGATAACGATAACGATAACGATAACGATAACGATAACGATAACGATAACGATAACGATAACGATAACGATAACGATAACGATAACGATAACGATAACGATAACGATAACGATAACGATAACGATAACGATAACGATAACGATAACGATAACGATAACGATAACGATAACGATAACGATAACGATAACGATAACGATAACGATAACGATAACGATAACGATAACGATAACGATAACGATAACGATAACGATAACGATAACGATAACGATAACGATAACGATAACGATAACGATAACGATAACGATAACGATAACGATAACGATAACGATAACGATAACGATAACGATAACGATAACGATAACGATAACGATAACGATAACGATAACGATAACGATAACGATAACGATAACGATAACGATAACGATAACGATAACGATAACGATAACGATAACGATAACGATAACGATAACGATAACGATAACGATAACGATAACGATAACGATAACGATAACGATAACGATAACGATAACGATAACGATAACGATAACGATAACGATAACGATAACGATAACGATAACGATAACGATAACGATAACGATAACGATAACGATAACGATAACGATAACGATAACGATAACGATAACGATAACGATAACGATAACGATAACGATAACGATAACGATAACGATAACGATAACGATAACGATAACGATAACGATAACGATAACGATAACGATAACGATAACGATAACGATAACGATAACGATAACGATAACGATAACGATAACGATAACGATAACGATAACGATAACGATAACGATAACGATAACGATAACGATAACGATAACGATAACGATAACGATAACGATAACGATAACGATAACGATAACGATAACGATAACGATAACGATAACGATAACGATAACGATAACGATAACGATAACGATAACGATAACGATAACGATAACGATAACGATAACGATAACGATAACGATAACGATAACGATAACGATAACGATAACGATAACGATAACGATAACGATAACGATAACGATAACGATAACGATAACGATAACGATAACGATAACGATAACGATAACGATAACGATAACGATAACGATAACGATAACGATAACGATAACGATAACGATAACGATAATAACGATAACGATAACGATAACGATAACGATAACGATAACGATAACGATAACGATAACGATAACGATAACGATAACGATAACGATAACGATAACGATAACGATAACGATAACGATAACGATAACGATAACGATAACGATAACGATAACGATAACGATAACGATAACGATAACGATAACGATAACGATAACGATAACGATAACGATAACGATAACGATAACGATAACGATAACGATAACGATAACGATAACGATAACGATAACGATAACGATAACGATAACGATAACGATAACGATAACGATAACGATAACGATAACGATAACGATAACGATAACGATAACGATAACGATAACGATAACGATAACGATAACGATAACGATAACGATAACGATAACGATAACGATAACGATAACGATAACGATAACGATAACGATAACGATAACGATAACGATAACGATAACGATAACGATAACGATAACGATAACGATAACGATAACGATAACGATAACGATAACGATAACGATAACGATAACGATAACGATAACGATAACGATAACGATAACGATAACGATAACGATAACGATAACGATAACGATAACGATAACGATAACGATAACGATAACGATAACGATAACGATAACGATAACGATAACGATAACGATAACGATAACGATAACGATAACGATAACGATAACGATAACGATAACGATAACGATAACGATAACGATAACGATAACGATAACGATAACGATAACGATAACGATAACGATAACGATAACGATAACGATAACGATAACGATAACGATAACGATAACGATAACGATAACGATAACGATAACGATAACGATAACGATAACGATAACGATAACGATAACGATAACGATAACGATAACGATAACGATAACGATAACGATAACGATAACGATAACGATAACGATAACGATAACGATAACGATAACGATAACGATAACGATAACGATAACGATAACGATAACGATAACGATAACGATAACGATAACGATAACGATAACGATAACGATAACGATAACGATAACGATAACGATAACGATAACGATAACGATATAACGATAACGATAACGATAACGATAACGATAACGATAACGATAACGATAACGATAACGATAACGATAACGATAACGATAACGATAACGATAACGATAACGATAACGATAACGATAACGATAACGATAACGATAACGATAACGATAACGATAACGATAACGATAACGATAACGATAACGATAACGATAACGATAACGATAACGATAACGATAACGATAACGATAACGATAACGATAACGATAACGATAACGATAACGATAACGATAACGATAACGATAACGATAACGATAACGATAACGATAACGATAACGATAACGATAACGATAACGATAACGATAACGATAACGATAACGATAACGATAACGATAACGATAACGATAACGATAACGATAACGATAACGATAACGATAACGATAACGATAACGATAACGATAACGATAACGATAACGATAACGATAACGATAACGATAACGATAACGATAACGATAACGATAACGATAACGATAACGATAACGATAACGATAACGATAACGATAACGATAACGATAACGATAACGATAACGATAACGATAACGATAACGATAACGATAACGATAACGATAACGATAACGATAACGATAACGATAACGATAACGATAACGATAACGATAACGATAACGATAACGATAACGATAACGATAACGATAACGATAACGATAACGATAACGATAACGATAACGATAACGATAACGATAACGATAACGATAACGATAACGATAACGATAACGATAACGATAACGATAACGATAACGATAACGATAACGATAACGATAACGATAACGATAACGATAACGATAACGATAACGATAACGATAACGATAACGATAACGATAACGATAACGATAACGATAACGATAACGATAACGATAACGATAACGATAACGATAACGATAACGATAACGATAACGATAACGATAACGATAACGATAACGATAACGATAACGATAACGATAACGATAACGATAACGATAACGATAACGATAACGATAACGATAACGATAACGATAACGATAACGATAACGATAACGATAACGATAACGATAACGATAACGATAACGATAACGATAACGATAACGATAACGATAACGATAACGATAACGATAACGATAACGATAACGATAACGATAACGATAACGATAACGATAACGATAACGATAACGATAACGATAACGATAACGATAACGATAACGATAACGATATCGATAACGATAACGATAACGATAACGATAACGATAACGATAACGATAACGATAACGATAACGATAACGATAACGATAACGATAACGATAACGATAACGATAACGATAACGATAACGATAACGATAACGATAACGATAACGATAACGATAACGATAACGATAACGATAACGATAACGATAACGATAACGATAACGATAACGATAACGATAACGATAACGATAACGATAACGATAACGATAACGATAACGATAACGATAACGATAACGATAACGATAACGATAACGATAACGATAACGATAACGATAACGATAACGATAACGATAACGATAACGATAACGATAACGATAACGATAACGATAACGATAACGATAACGATAACGATAACGATAACGATAACGATAACGATAACGATAACGATAACGATAACGATAACGATAACGATAACGATAACGATAACGATAACGATAACGATAACGATAACGATAACGATAACGATAACGATAACGATAACGATAACGATAACGATAACGATAACGATAACGATAACGATAACGATAACGATAACGATAACGATAACGATAACGATAACGATAACGATAACGATAACGATAACGATAACGATAACGATAACGATAACGATAACGATAACGATAACGATAACGATAACGATAACGATAACGATAACGATAACGATAACGATAACGATAACGATAACGATAACGATAACGATAACGATAACGATAACGATAACGATAACGATAACGATAACGATAACGATAACGATAACGATAACGATAACGATAACGATAACGATAACGATAACGATAACGATAACGATAACGATAACGATAACGATAACGATAACGATAACGATAACGATAACGATAACGATAACGATAACGATAACGATAACGATAACGATAACGATAACGATAACGATAACGATAACGATAACGATAACGATAACGATAACGATAACGATAACGATAACGATAACGATAACGATAACGATAACGATAACGATAACGATAACGATAACGATAACGATAACGATAACGATAACGATAACGATAACGATAACGATAACGATAACGATAACGATAACGATAACGATAACGATAACGATAACGATAACGATAACGATAACGATAACGATAACGATAACGATAACGATAACGATAACGATAACGATAACGATAACGATAACGATAACGATAACGATAACGATAACGATAACGATAACGATAACGATAACGATAACGATAACGATAACGATAACGATAACGATAACGATAACGATAACGATAACGATAACGATAACGATAACGATAACGATAACGATAACGATAACGATAACGATAACGATAACGATAACGATAACGATAACGATAACGATAACGATAACGATAACGATAACGATAACGATAACGATAACGATAACGATAACGATAACGATAACGATAACGATAACGATAACGATAACGATAACGATAACGATAACGATAACGATAACGATAACGATAACGATAACGATAACGATAACGATAACGATAACGATAACGATAACGATAACGATAACGATAACGATAACGATAACGATAACGATAACGATAACGATAACGATAACGATAACGATAACGATAACGATAACGATAACGATAACGATAACGATAACGATAACGATAACGATAACGATAACGATAACGATAACGATAACGATAACGATAACGATAACGATAACGATAACGATAACGATAACGATAACGATAACGATAACGATAACGATAACGATAACGATAACGATAACGATAACGATAACGATAACGATAACGATAACGATAACGATAACGATAACGATAACGATAACGATAACGATAACGATAACGATAACGATAACGATAACGATAACGATAACGATAACTATAACAATAACGATAACGATAACGATAACGATAACGATAACGATAATAATAACAATAACGATAACGATAACGATAACGATAACGATAACGATAACGATAACGATAACGATAACGATAACGATAACGATAACGATAACGATAACGATAACGATAACGATAACGATAACGATAACGATAACGATAACGATAACGATAACGATAACGATAACGATAACGATAACGATAACGATAACGATAACGATAACGATAACGATAACGATAACGATAACGATAACGATAACGATAACGATAACGATAACGATAACGATAACGATAACGATAACGATAACGATAACGATAACGATAACGATAACGATAACGATAACGATAACGATAACGATAACGATAACGATAACGATAACGATAACGATAACGATAACGATAACGATAACGATAACGATAACGATAACGATAACGATAACGATAACGATAACGATAACGATAACGATAACGATAACGATAACGATAACGATAACGATAACGATAACGATAACGATAACGATAACGATAACGATAACGATAACGATAACGATAACGATAACGATAACGATAACGATAACGATAACGATAACGATAACGATAACGATAACGATAACGATAACGATAACGATAACGATAACGATAACGATAACGATAACGATAACGATAACGATAACGATAACGATAACGATAACGATAACGATAACGATAACGATAACGATAACGATAACGATAACGATAACGATAACGATAACGATAACGATAACGATAACGATAACGATAACGATAACGATAACGATAACGATAACGATAACGATAACGATAACGATAACGATAACGATAACGATAACGATAACGATAACGATAACGATAACGATAACGATAACGATAACGATAACGATGACGATGACGATGACGATGACGATGACGATGACGATGACGATGACGATGACGATGACGATAACGATAACGATAACGATAACGATAACGATAACGATAACGATAACGATAACGATAACGATAACGATAACGATAACGATAACGATAACGATAACGATAACGATAACGATAACGATAACGATAACGATAACGATAACGATAACGATAACGATAACGATAACGATAACGATAACGATAACGATAACGATAACGATAACGATAACGATAACGATAACGATAACGATAACGATAACGATAACGATAACGATAACGATAACGATAACGATAACGATAACGATAACGATAACGATAACGATAACGATAACGATAACGATAACGATAACGATAACGATAACGATAACGATAACGATAACGATAACGATAACGATAACGATAACGATAACGATAACGATAACGATAACGATAACGATAACGATAACGATAACGATAACGATAACGATAACGATAACGATAACGATAACGATAACGATAACGATAACGATAACGATAACGATAACGATAACGATAACGATAACGATAACGATAACGATAACGATAACGATAACGATAACGATAACGATAACGATAACGATAACGATAACGATAACGATAACGATAACGATAACGATAACGATAACGATAACGATAACGATAACGATAACGATAACGATAACGATAACGATAACGATAACGATAACGATAACGATAACGATAACGATAACGATAACGATAACGATAACGATAACGATAACGATAACGATAACGATAACGATAACGATAACGATAACGATAACGATAACGATAACGATAACGATAACGATAACGATAACGATAACGATAACGATAACGATAACGATAACGATAACGATAACGATAATAATAACAATAACAATAACGATAACGATAACGACAACGATAACGATAACGATAACGATAACGATAACGATAATAATAACAATAACAATAACGATAACGATAACGATAACGATAACGATAATAATAACAATAACAATAACAATAACGATAACGATAATAATAACAATAACAATAACAATAACGATAACGATAACGATAACGATAACGATAACGATAACGATAACGATAACGATAACGATAACGATAACGATAACGATAACGATAACGATAACGATAACGATAACGATAACGATAACGATAACGATAATAATAACAATAACGATAACGATAACGATAACGATAACGATAACGATAACGATAACGATAACGATAACGATAACGATAACGATAACGATAACGATAACGATAACGATAACGATAACGATAACGATAACGATAACGATAACGATAACGATAACGATAACGATAACGATAACGATAACGATAATGATAACGATAACGATAACGATAACGATAACGATAACGATAACGATAACGATAACGATAACGATAACGATAACGATAACGATAACGATAACGATAACGATAATAATAACAATAACAATAACGATAACGATAATAATAACAATAACAATAACAATAACGATAACGATAATAATAACAATAACAATAACAATAACGATAACGATAACGATAACGATAACGATAACGATAACGATAACGATAACGATAACGATAACGATAACGATAACGATAACGATAACGATAACGATAACGATAACGATAACGATAACGATAACGATAACGATAACGATAACGATAACGATAACGATAACGATAACGATAATAATAACAATAACGATAACGATAACGATAACGATAATAATAACGATAACGATAACGATAACGATAACGATAATAATAACGATAACGATAACGATAACGATAACGATAACGATAACGATAACGATAACGATAACGATAACGATAACGATAACGATAACGATAACGATAACGATAACGATAACGATAACGATAACGATAACGATAACGATAACGATAACGATAACGATAACGATAACGATAACGATAACGATAACGATAACGATAACGATAACGATAACGATAACGATAACGATAACGATAACGATAACGATAACGATAACGATAACGATAACGATAACGATAACGATAACGATAACGATAACGATAACGATAACGATAACGATAACGATAACGATAACGATAACGATAACGATAACGATAACGATAACGATAACGATAACGATAACGATAACGATAACGATAACGATAACGATAACGATAACGATAACGATAACGATAACGATAACGATAACGATAACGATAACGATAACGATAACGATAACGATAACGATAACGATAACGATAACGATAACGATAACGATAACGATAACGATAACGATAACGATAACGATAACGATAACGATAACGATAACGATAACGATAACGATAACGATAACGATAACGATAACGATAACGATAACGATAACGATAACGATAACGATAACGATAACGATAACGATAACGATAACGATAACGATAACGATAACGATAACGATAACGATAACGATAACGATAACGATAACGATAACGATAACGATAACGATAACGATAACGATAACGATAACGATAACGATAACGATAACGATAACGATAACGATAACGATAACGATAACGATAACGATAACGATAACGATAACGATAACGATAACGATAACGATAACGATAACGATAACGATAACGATAACGATAACGATAACGATAACGATAACGATAACGATAACGATAACGATAACGATAACGATAACGATAACGATAACGATAACGATAACGATAACGATAACGATAACGATAACGATAACGATAACGATAACGATAACGATAACGATAACGATAACGATAACGATAACGATAACGATAACGATAACGATAACGATAACGATAACGATAACGATAACGATAACGATAACGATAACGATAACGATAACGATAACGATAACGATAACGATAACGATAACGATAACGATAACGATAACGATAACGATAACGATAACGATAACGATAACGATAACGATAACGATAACGATAACGATAACGATAACGATAACGATAACGATAACGATAACGATAACGATAACGATAACGATAACGATAACGATAACGATAACGATAACGATAACGATAACGATAACGATAACGATAACGATAACGATAACGATAACGATAACGATAACGATAACGATAACGATAACGATAACGATAACGATAACGATAACGATAACGATAACGATAACGATAACGATAACGATAACGATAACGATAACGATAACGATAACGATAACGATAACGATAACGATAACGATAACGATAACGATAACGATAACGATAACGATAACGATAACGATAACGATAACGATAACGATAACGATAACGATAACGATAACGATAACGATAACGATAACGATAACGATAACGATAACGATAACGATAACGATAACGATAACGATAACGATAACGATAACGATAACGATAACGATAACGATAACGATAACGATAACGATAACGATAACGATAACGATAACGATAACGATAACGATAACGATAACGATAACGATAACGATAACGATAACGATAACGATAACGATAACGATAACGATAACGATAACGATAACGATAACGATAACGATAACGATAACGATAACGATAACGATAACGATAACGATAACGATAACGATAACGATAACGATAACGATAACGATAACGATAACGATAACGATAACGATAACGATAACGATAACGATAACGATAACGATAACGATAACGATAACGATAACGATAACGATAACGATAACGATAACGATAACGATAACGATAACGATAACGATAACGATAACGATAACGATAACGATAACGATAACGATAACGATAACGATAACGATAACGATAACGATAACGATAACGATAACGATAACGATAACGATAACGATAACGATAACGATAACGATAACGATAACGATAACGATAACGATAACGATAACGATAACGATAACGATAACGATAACGATAACGATAACGATAACGATAACGATAACGATAACGATAACGATAACGATAACGATAACGATAACGATAACGATAACGATAACGATAACGATAACGATAACGATAACGATAACGATAACGATAACGATAACGATAACGATAACGATAACGATAACGATAACGATAACGATAACGATAACGATAACGATAACGATAACGATAACGATAACGATAACGATAACGATAACGATAACGATAACGATAACGATAACGATAACGATAACGATAACGATAACGATAACGATAACGATAACGATAACGATAACGATAACGATAACGATAACGATAACGATAACGATAACGATAACGATAACGATAATAACGATAACGATAACGATAACGATAACGATAACGATAACGATAACGATAACGATAACGATAACGATAACGATAACGATAACGATAACGATAACGATAACGATAACGATAACGATAACGATAACGATAACGATAACGATAACGATAACGATAACGATAACGATAACGATAACGATAACGATAACGATAACGATAACGATAACGATAACGATAACGATAACGATAACGATAACGATAACGATAACGATAACGATAACGATAACGATAACGATAACGATAACGATAACGATAACGATAACGATAACGATAACGATAACGATAACGATAACGATAACGATAACGATAACGATAACGATAACGATAACGATAACGATAACGATAACGATAACGATAACGATAACGATAACGATAACGATAACGATAACGATAACGATAACGATAACGATAACGATAACGATAACGATAACGATAACGATAACGATAACGATAACGATAACGATAACGATAACGATAACGATAACGATAACGATAACGATAACGATAACGATAACGATAACGATAACGATAACGATAACGATAACGATAACGATAACGATAACGATAACGATAACGATAACGATAACGATAACGATAACGATAACGATAACGATAACGATAACGATAACGATAACGATAACGATAACGATAACGATAACGATAACGATAACGATAACGATAACGATAACGATAACGATAACGATAACGATAACGATAACGATAACGATAACGATAACGATAACGATAACGATAACGATAACGATAACGATAACGATAACGATAACGATAACGATAACGATAACGATAACGATAACGATAACGATAACGATAACGATAACGATAACGATAACGATAACGATAACGATAACGATAACGATAACGATAACGATAACGATAACGATAACGATAACGATAACGATAACGATAACGATAACGATAACGATAACGATAACGATAACGATAACGATAACGATAACGATAACGATAACGATAACGATAACGATAACGATAACGATAACGATAACGATAACGATAACGATAACGATAACGATAACGATAACGATAACGATAACGATAACGATAACGATAACGATAACGATAACGATAACGATAACGATAACGATAACGATAACGATAACGATAACGATAACGATAACGATAACGATAACGATAACGATAACGATAACGATAACGATAACGATAACGATAACGATAACGATAACGATAACGATAACGATAACGATAACGATAACGATAACGATAACGATAACGATAACGATAACGATAACGATAACGATAACGATAACGATAACGATAACGATAACGATAACGATAACGATAACGATAACGATAACGATAACGATAACGATAACGATAACGATAACGATAACGATAACGATAACGATAACGATAACGATAACGATAACGATAACGATAACGATAACGATAACGATAACGATAACGATAACGATAACGATAACGATAACGATAACGATAACGATAACGATAACGATAACGATAACGATAACGATAACGATAACGATAACGATAACGATAACGATAACGATAACGATAACGATAACGATGACGATGACGATGACGATGACGATGACGATGACGATGACGATGACGATGACGATGACGATGACGATGACGATGACGATGACGATGACGATGACGATGACGATGACGATGACGATGACGATGACGATGACGATGACGATGACGATGACGATGACGATGACGATGACGATGACGATGACGATGACGATAACGATAACGATAACGATAACGATAACGATAACGATAACGATAACGATAACGATAACGATAACGATAACGATAACGATAACGATAACGATAACGATAACGATAACGATAACGATAACGATAACGATAACGATAACGATAACGATAACGATAACGATAACGATAACGATAACGATAACGATAACGATAACGATAACGATAACGATAACGATAACGATAACGATAACGATAACGATAACGATAACGATAACGATAACGATAACGATAACGATAACGATAACGATAACGATAACGATAACGATAACGATAACGATAACGATAACGATAACGATAACGATAACGATAACGATAACGATAACGATAACGATAACGATAACGATAACGATAACGATAACGATAACGATAACGATAACGATAACGATAACGATAACGATAACGATAACGATAACGATAACGATAACGATAACGATAACGATAACGATAACGATAACGATAACGATAACGATAACGATAATAACGATAACGATAACGATAACGATAACGATAACGATAACGATAACGATAACGATAACGATAACGATAACGATAACGATAACGATAACGATAACGATAACGATAACGATAACGATAACGATAACGATAACGATAACGATAACGATAACGATAACGATAACGATAACGATAACGATAACGATAACGATAACGATAACGATAACGATAACGATAACGATAACGATAACGATAACGATAACGATAACGATAACGATAACGATAACGATAATAATAACAATAACAATAACGATAACGATAACGATAACGATAACGATAACGATAACGATAACGATAACGATAATAATAACAATAACAATAACGATAACGATAACGATAACGATAACGATAATAATAACAATAACAATAACAATAACGATAACGATAATAATAACAATAACAATAACGATAACGATAACGATAACGATAACGATAACGATAACGATAACGATAACGATAACGATAACGATAACGATAACGATAACGATAACGATAACGATAACGATAACGATAACGATAATAATAACAATAACGATAACGATAACGATAACGATAACGATAACGATAACGATAACGATAACGATAACGATAACGATAACGATAACGATAACGATAACGATAACGATAACGATAACGATAACGATAACGATAACGATAACGATAACGATAACGATAACGATAACGATAATGATAACGATAACGATAACGATAACGATAACGATAACGATAACGATAACGATAACGATAACGATAACGATAACGATAACGATAACGATAACGATAATAATAACAATAACAATAACGATAACGATAACGATAACGATAATAATAACAATAACAATAACAATAACGATAACGATAATAATAACAATAACAATAACAATAACGATAACGATAACGATAACGATAACGATAACGATAACGATAACGATAACGATAACGATAACGATAACGATAACGATAACGATAACGATAACGATAACGATAACGATAACGATAACGATAACGATAACGATAACGATAACGATAACGATAACGATAACGATAACGATAACGATAATAATAACAATAACGATAACGATAACGATAACGATAATAATAACGATAACGATAATAATAACGATAACGATAACGATAACGATAACGATAACGATAACGATAACGATAACGATAACGATAACGATAACGATAACGATAACGATAACGATAACGATAACGATAACGATAACGATAACGATAACGATAACGATAACGATAACGATAACGATAACGATAACGATAACGATAACGATAACGATAACGATAACGATAACGATAACGATAACGATAACGATAACGATAACGATAACGATAACGATAACGATAACGATAACGATAACGATAACGATAACGATAACGATAACGATAACGATAACGATAACGATAACGATAACGATAACGATAACGATAACGATAACGATAACGATAACGATAACGATAACGATAACGATAACGATAACGATAACGATAACGATAACGATAACGATAACGATAACGATAACGATAACGATAACGATAACGATAACGATAACGATAACGATAACGATAACGATAACGATAACGATAACGATAACGATAACGATAACGATAACGATAACGATAACGATAACGATAACGATAACGATAACGATAACGATAACGATAACGATAACGATAACGATAACGATAACGATAACGATAACGATAACGATAACGATAACGATAACGATAACGATAACGATAACGATAACGATAACGATAACGATAACGATAACGATAACGATAACGATAACGATAACGATAACGATAACGATAACGATAACGATAACGATAACGATAACGATAACGATAACGATAACGATAACGATAACGATAACGATAACGATAACGATAACGATAACGATAACGATAACGATAACGATAACGATAACGATAACGATAACGATAACGATAACGATAACGATAACGATAACGATAACGATAACGATAACGATAACGATAACGATAACGATAACGATAACGATAACGATAACGATAACGATAACGATAACGATAACGATAACGATAACGATAACGATAACGATAACGATAACGATAACGATAACGATAACGATAACGATAACGATAACGATAACGATAACGATAACGATAACGATAACGATAACGATAACGATAACGATAACGATAACGATAACGATAACGATAACGATAACGATAACGATAACGATAACGATAACGATAACGATAACGATAACGATAACGATAACGATAACGATAACGATAACGATAACGATAACGATAACGATAACGATAACGATAACGATAACGATAACGATAACGATAACGATAACGATAACGATAACGATAACGATAACGATAACGATAACGATAACGATAACGATAACGATAACGATAACGATAACGATAACGATAACGATAACGATAACGATAACGATAACGATAACGATAACGATAACGATAACGATAACGATAACGATAACGATAACGATAACGATAACGATAACGATAACGATAACGATAACGATAACGATAACGATAACGATAACGATAACGATAACGATAACGATAACGATAACGATAACGATAACGATAACGATAACGATAACGATAACGATAACGATAACGATAACGATAACGATAACGATAACGATAACGATAACGATAACGATAACGATAACGATAACGATAACGATAACGATAACGATAACGATAACGATAACGATAACGATAACGATAACGATAACGATAACGATAACGATAACGATAACGATAACGATAACGATAACGATAACGATAACGATAACGATAACGATAACGATAACGATAACGATAACGATAACGATAACGATAACGATAACGATAACGATAACGATAACGATAACGATAACGATAACGATAACGATAACGATAACGATAACGATAACGATAACGATAACGATAACGATAACGATAACGATAACGATAACGATAACGATAACGATAACGATAACGATAACGATAACGATAACGATAACGATAACGATAACGATAACGATAACGATAACGATAACGATAACGATAACGATAACGATAACGATAACGATAACGATAACGATAACGATAACGATAACGATAACGATAACGATAACGATAACGATAACGATAACGATAACGATAACGATAACGATAACGATAACGATAACGATAACGATAACGATAACGATAACGATAACGATAACGATAACGATAACGATAACGATAACGATAACGATAACGATAACGATAACGATAACGATAACGATAACGATAACGATAACGATAACGATAACGATAACGATAACGATAACGATAACGATAACGATAACGATAACGATAACGATAACGATAACGATAACGATAACGATAACGATAACGATAACGATAACGATAACGATAACGATAACGATAACGATAACGATAACGATAACGATAACGATAACGATAACGATAACGATAACGATAACGATAACGATAACGATAACGATAACGATAACGATAACGATAACGATAACGATAACGATAACGATAACGATAACGATAACGATAACGATAACGATAACGATAACGATAACGATAACGATAACGATAACGATAACGATAACGATAACGATAACGATAACGATAACGATAACGATAACGATAACGATAACGATAACGATAACGATAACGATAACGATAACGATAACGATAACGATAACGATAACGATAACGATAACGATAACGATAACGATAACGATAACGATAACGATAACGATAACGATAACGATAACGATAACGATAACGATAACGATAACGATAACGATAACGATAACGATAACGATAACGATAACGATAACGATAACGATAACGATAACGATAACGATAACGATAACGATAACGATAACGATAACGATAACGATAACGATAACGATAACGATAACGATAACGATAACGATAACGATAACGATAACGATAACGATAACGATAACGATAACGATAACGATAACGATAACGATAACGATAACGATAACGATAACGATAACGATAACGATAACGATAACGATAACGATAACGATAACGATAACGATAACGATAACGATAACGATAACGATAACGATAACGATAACGATAACGATAACGATAACGATAACGATAACGATAACGATAACGATAACGATAACGATAACGATAACGATAACGATAACGATAACGATAACGATAACGATAACGATAACGATAACGATAACGATAACGATAACGATAACGATAACGATAACGATAACGATAACGATAACGATAACGATAACGATAACGATAACGATAACGATAACGATAACGATAACGATAACGATAACGATAACGATAACGATAACGATAACGATAACGATAACGATAACGATAACGATAACGATAACGATAACGATAACGATAACGATAACGATAACGATAACGATAACGATAACGATAACGATAACGATAACGATAACGATAACGATAACGATAACGATAACGATAACGATAACGATAACGATAACGATAACGATAACGATAACGATAACGATAACGATAACGATAACGATAACGATAACGATAACGATAACGATAACGATAACGATAACGATAACGATAACGATAACGATAACGATAACGATAACGATAACGATAACGATAACGATAACGATAACGATAACGATAACGATAACGATAACGATAACGATAACGATAACGATAACGATAACGATAACGATAACGATAACGATAACGATAACGATAACGATAACGATAACGATAACGATAACGATAACGATAACGATAACGATAACGATAACGATAACGATAACGATAACGATAACGATAACGATAACGATAACGATAACGATAACGATAACGATAACGATAACGATAACGATAACGATAACGATAACGATAACGATAACGATAACGATAACGATAACGATAACGATAACGATAACGATAACGATAACGATAACGATAACGATAACGATAACGATAACGATAACGATAACGATAACGATAACGATAACGATAACGATAACGATAACGATAACGATAACGATAACGATAACGATAACGATAACGATAACGATAACGATAACGATAACGATAACGATAACGATAACGATAACGATAACGATAACGATAACGATATCGATAACGATATTGATAACGATAACGATAACGATAACGATAACGATAACGATAACGATAACGATAACGATAACGATAACGATAACGATAACGATAACGATAACGATAACGATAACGATAACGATAACGATAACGATAACGATAACGATAACGATAACGATAACGATAACGATAACGATAACGATAACGATAACGATAACGATAACGATAACGATAACGATAACGATAACGATAACGATAACGATAACGATAACGATAACGATAACGATAACGATAACGATAACGATAACGATAACGATAACGATAACGATAACGATAACGATAACGATAACGATAACGATAACGATAACGATAACGATAACGATAACGATAACGATAACGATAACGATAACGATAACGATAACGATAACGATAACGATAACGATAACGATAACGATAACGATATTGATAACGATAACGATATTGATAACGATAACGATAACGATAACGATAACGATAACGATAACGATAACGATAACGATAACGATAACGATAACGATAACGATAACGATAACGATAACGATAACGATAACGATAACGATAACGATAACGATAACGATAACGATAACGATAACGATAACGATAACGATAACGATAACGATAACGATAACGATAACGATAACGATAACGATAGCGATAACGATAACGATAACGATAACGATAACGATAACGATAACGATAACGATAACGATAACGATAACGATAACGATAACGATAACGATAACGATAACGATAACGATAACGATAACGATAACGATAACGATAACGATAACGATAACGATAACGATAACGATAACGATAACGATAACGATAACGATAACGATAACGATAACGATAACGATAACGATAACGATAACGATAACGATAACGATAACGATATTGATAACGATATTGATAACGATATTGATAACGATATTGATAACGATATTGATAACGATAACGATAACGATAACGATAACGATAACGATAACGATAACGATAACGATAACGATAACGATAACGATAACGATAACGATAACGATAACGATAACGATAACGATAACGATAACGATAACGATAACGATAACGATAACGATAACGATAACGATAACGATAACGATAACGATAACGATAACGATAACGATAACGATAACGATAACGATAACGATAACGATAACGATAACGATAACGATAACGATAACGATAACGATAACGATAACGATAACGATAACGATAACGATAACGATAACGATAACGATAACGATAACGATAACGATAACGATAACGATAACGATAACGATAACGATAACGATAACGATAACGATAACGATAACGATAACGATAACGATAACGATAACGATAACGATAACGATAACGATAACGATAACGATAACGATAACGATAACGATAACGATAACGATAACGATAACGATAACGATAACGATAACGATAACGATAACGATAACGATAACGATAACGATAACGATAACGATAACGATAACGATAACGATAACGATAACGATAACGATAACGATAACGATAACGATAACGATAACGATAACGATAACGATAACGATAACGATAACGATAACGATAACGATAACGATAACGATAACGATAACGATAACGATAACGATAACGATAACGATAACGATAACGATAACGATAACGATAACGATAACGATAACGATAACGATAACGATAACGATAACGATAACGATAACGATAACGATATCGATAACAATAACAATAACAATAACGATAACAATAACAATAACAATAACAATAACGATAACGATAACGATAACGATAACGATAACGATAACGATAACGATAACGATAACGATAACGATAACGATAACGATAACGATAACGATAACGATAACGAAAACGATAACGATAACGATAACGATAACGATAACGATAACGATAACGATAACGATAACGATAACGATAACGATAACGATAACGATAACGATAACGATAACGAAAACGATAACGATAACGAAAACGATAACGAAAACGATAACGATAACGATGAGGATAACGATAACGATAACGATAACGATAACGATAACGATAACGATAACGATAACGATAACGATAACGATAACGATAACGATAACGATAACGATAACGATAACGATAACGATAACGATAACGATAACGATAACGATAACGATAACGATAACGATAACGATAACGATAACGATAACGATAACGATAACGATAACGATAACGATAACGATAACGATAACGATAACGATAACGATAACGATAACGATAACGATAACGATAACGATAACGATGACGATAACGATAACGATAACGATAACGATAACGATAACGATAACGATAACGATAACGATAACGATAACGATAACGATAACGATAACGATAACGATAACGATAACGATAACGATAACGATAACGATAACGATAACGATAACGATAACGATAACGATAACGATAACGATAACGATAACGATAACGATAACGATAACGATAACGATAACGATAACGATAACGATAACGATAACGATAACGATAACGATAACGATAACGATAACGATAACGATAACGATAACGATAACGATAACGATAACGATAACGATAACGATAACGATAACGATAACGATAACGATAACGATAACGATAACGATAACGATAACGATAACGATAACGATAACGATAACGATAACGATAACGATAACGATAACGATAACGATAACGATAACGATAACGATAACGATAACGATAACGATAACGATAACGATAACGATAACGATAACGATAACGATAACGATAACGATAACGATAACGATAACGATAACGATAATGATAACGATAACGATAACGATAACGATAACGATAACGATAACGATAACGATAGCGATAACGATAACGATAACGATAACGATAACGATAACGATAACGATAACGATAACGATAACGATAACGATAACGATAACGATAACGATAACGATAACGATAACGATAACGATAACGATAACGATAACGATAACGATAACGATAACGATAATGTTATGTCGCAAGTTTAATCGTGGATTAATTAATTACGGTACGAGGGACTGGTTCGCGCTTCAGAACACGGTTGTGAAAGAAAAGACTCGGTTTACACTTTATAACGAGTTAGAAGACGTTTATTTCGTACAAAAGGTCGGACGGATGGTCCCGGCGTGGACACGGTACAATGTTGCCGTATGGCACTGTTAGATGTACACTCAGATATAGACTGACTGGCGCTGGTCGGGAGACGGTCTTTTATAGTGAATAGGGCCCAGCTGGGAATAGTGTGGAATAATCTGGAAAAAGAAGGAATTCGAATGTTCGGGGTCGTGGAAGCGGACTCGAACATTCTGGATGTCGATGTTTCGAGAAATGAGACGTGTTGAGGCGAGGTGACTGCATGGGTTTACGCAGATGGGAAGCTACAGCTATACGCAGTAGGGGACATCGTTACATCTCCCCCCTTATTTAAGAAAATCCATGTTACAAAAAATGGATTTTCTTAGATTTTATAACCATTGTTACTACGTCTATTGGTGTGTCTTACAGAAGAGTGAGTGTTATGAGATCGATCTAGATGAGCCAGTGCTACTAGTTCGTCCTGCGGATATTGTACTTCATAATTACTATGATCGCTAGTATTATTGTGAAAACAATTGTTGTAAACGTTGATACAAGGCGAAAAAGTACATGACATGATTTTTCCAATTATCTTACCGAGACAATTACACAATCCAAACTTAAAGCCTAGTAGAGACATTACAATTCCGATACACGCATATCCCAAGTATCTTAGTCCGTCATAGGCGGCTTCGAACAGAGTTTTATTACGTTTATGATTTCCAATTTTTTCGGCTTCTTCCGATATTTCATCGAGAGTTTGTCCGAGGGATTTCAGTTGGGTTAGATCTATATGAGTTGGTCTTCCTAGCGTAGTTAACTGTAAATCTTCCATTGATATTGAATGGTTGCGCAATATGTCGTCGAGTTTCGGTGTGTTAAGTGTTTTATTGGATATTACATCTGTAGTTTGTGTGATTCGCTTATCTAGGCTGGGTCTAATGACTATATTGTCGGTTTGTCCGAGACAATCTCCAGAAATTGTTATTCGATTAGTGCCATGCAGGTTTACTTGATGTAACTTGTTATCTTCGCAGATGAGGTGAAGCGTCTCTGGGTTAGGAGAGGTGACAATCCACGAATTTCCGTTTTTTAATTGAATCCATAATGATTTGATCAACTGGATGAATAAGATTTGGCACTGTGAATCGGAGATGTCGCTTGGCTTTTGGAGAATAATGGATTCGCAGCTATTTGGGTTATTAATTGAATAATCGGGATTTTGTCTTTTACAAAGAAGCTTTGACGCAAGCGTTTTTGCATTGAGCTAGGTCATTCTCGTTGCTAGGTGTGAACAAATTCCTCATATCATTGAGAATGACTACGGTGTCCGGTGGGTTAAGATAATAGAATGTATTACCGGAAGATTTTCGTTGAAGAATTGGTATTAGTCTGTAAGCCTTGAGCATTGTATTTTCGACTACTGGAGTTTTTATGACGTATGCAAATCGATTATGAATTATCATGACGTTTACCTCGCTAATATCGATTATTGCGGCGAAAGAAGATTCTTCCAGTGGTACAGGCGGTGTGTCACTGGAAATTGTTTGCGTTCGGATCGCGAGAAGCGCTTTGACTAAGTCGGCTGGACTAAGAATTTGCGGGTGTACAATCCCTTGTTTTCCATCGTTAACAGCATTGAGTACGTTATTTAGATTTTCGCTATATTCGTCAATTAGGACTTGTAAAAGTGAAACTTGAGAACTAATTATTATTTCCCGCGTGTTAGCTTGTATATGTTGGCCTGCTTTCATTGCTGCCTCGCTTAGATGGTTAGAATCGTTTTTAAGTTTATTTATAGCATCGGCGAAAGTGGTTATCGTGGCTTTAACTATTGTTGTTTGGTTTTTAATTAGTTCACTTAGCCGCGCATCGTCTTTATGGACTCTATCTATCTCGTCATTAAAATATTCAGCATCTGAATTGGCTAGAGTACCAAACAGGATTTTACTAATATCGCCGATAAAATTGAATACTCCCCTTTTGGGGCGTGGAGAATAATTAATTATGTTCATAAGCCGTACCCGACGATCTTCAAGTCTTTCTAATCTTTGACGAACGATGTCTATCGCTACGGATTCTATACATGGTTTTTTTGTGGAGTTACATACGAATTCCAGCGCGTGGATGATGCTGAAGAGAGTATCGCGTTGAATGTTGATTTCCGTTAAGTCGACGTAATTAACGACGGTCCAAGTTTTGTGGTACATTACCACGTTTCCTAGGTGTTCCATGTAGACAGATCCAATTACTGGTTCGATCTCGTACACTTCGGATCCGGTGCAGCTCAAGCTAACCAGAAGGAGTAAAAGCAGCATCTTTCCCTGTACAGAGACAATGTTTAGTTTCTATAATAAGGTTTTAATTTATTAACATGAATCAATTTTCTCCTATTTCGCAGCAATATTTCATAATTCACTTCAGACGTCTTATCGAGAATTATTGCTGGGCCTTCCCACTTGGGGGCTAGCGGAGATTTATCTCGTTCTTGAGCTACAAGAACTTCATCGCCTTTATTGAAGATAGGTACGCTACGTTGTATAGAAG
>CAXAQZ010000796.1:36026-77707 GCA_963971145.1 Sussaba pulchella
ATCGTTATCTCTATCGTTATCGTTATCGTTATCGTTATCGTTATCGTTATCGTTATCGTTATCGTTATCGTTATCGTTATCGTTATCGTTATCGTTATCGTTATCGTTATCGTTATCGTTATCGTTATCGTTATCGTTATCGTTATCGTTATCGTTATCGTTATCGTTATCGTTATCGTTATCGTTATCGTTATCGTTATCGTTATCGTTATCGTTATCGTTATCGTTATCGTTATCGTTATCGTTATCGTTATCGTTATCGTTATCGTTATCGTTATCGTTATCGTTATCGTTATCGTTATCGTTATCGTTATCGTTATCGTTATCGTTATCGTTATCGTTATCGTTATCGTTATCGTTATCGTTATCGTTATCGTTATCGTTATCGTTATCGTTATCGTTATCGTTATCGTTATCGTTATCGTTATCGTTATCGTTATCGTTATCGTTATCGTTATCGTTATCGTTATCGTTATCGTTATCGTTATCGTTATCGTTATCGTTATCGTTATCGTTATCGTTATCGTTATCGTTATCGTTATCGTTATCGTTATCGTTATCGTTATCGTTATCGTTATCGTTATCGTTATCGTTATCGTTATCGTTATCGTTATCGTTATCGTTATCGTTATCGTTATCGTTATCGTTATCGTTATCGTTATCGTTATCGTTATCGTTATCGTTATCGTTATCGTTATCGTTATCGTTATCGTTATCGTTATCGTTATCGTTATCGTTATCGTTATCGTTATCGTTATCGTTATCGTTATCGTTATCGTTATCGTTATCGTTATCGTTATCGTTATCGTTATCGTTATCGTTATCGTTATCGTTATCGTTATCGTTATCGTTATCGTTATCGTTATCGTTATCGTTATCGTTATCGTTATCGTTATCGTTATCGTTATCGTTATCGTTATCGTTATCGTTATCGTTATCGTTATCGTTATCGTTATCGTTATCGTTATCGTTATCGTTATCGTTATCGTTATCGTTATCGTTATCGTTATCGTTATCGTTATCGTTATCGTTATCGTTATCGTTATCGTTATCGTTATCGTTATCGTTATCGTTATCGTTATCGTTATCGTTATCGTTATCGTTATCGTTATCGTTATCGTTATCGTTATCGTTATCGTTATCGTTATCGTTATCGTTATCGTTATCGTTATCGTTATCGTTATCGTTATCGTTATCGTTATCGTTATCGTTATCGTTATCGTTATCGTTATCGTTATCGTTATCGTTATCGTTATCGTTATCGTTATCGTTATCGTTATCGTTATCGTTATCGTTATCGTTATCGTTATCGTTATCGTTATCGTTATCGTTATCGTTATCGTTATCGTTATCGTTATCGTTATCGTTATCGTTATCGTTATCGTTATCGTTATCGTTATCGTTATCGTTATCGTTATCGTTATCGTTATCGTTATCGTTATCGTTATCGTTATCGTTATCGTTATCGTTATCGTTATCGTTATCGTTATCGTTATCGTTATCGTTATCGTTATCGTTATCGTTATCGTTATCGTTATCGTTATCGTTATCGTTATCGTTATCGTTATCGTTATCGTTATCGTTATCGTTATCGTTATCGTTATCGTTATCGTTATCGTTATCGTTATCGTTATCGTTATCGTTATCGTTATCGTTATCGTTATCGTTATCGTTATCGTTATCGTTATCGTTATCGTTATCGTTATCGTTATCGTTATCGTTATCGTTATCGTTATCGTTATCGTTATCGTTATCGTTATCGTTATCGTTATCGTTATCGTTATCGTTATCGTTATCGTTATCGTTATCGTTATCGTTATCGTTATCGTTATCGTTATCGTTATCGTTATCGTTATCGTTATCGTTATCGTTATCGTTATCGTTATCGTTATCGTTATCGTTATCGTTATCGTTATCGTTATCGTTATCGTTATCGTTATCGTTATCGTTATCGTTATCGTTATCGTTATCGTTATCGTTATCGTTATCGTTATCGTTATCGTTATCGTTATCGTTATCGTTATCGTTATCGTTATCGTTATCGTTATCGTTATCGTTATCGTTATCGTTATCGTTATCGTTATCGTTATCGTTATCGTTATCGTTATCGTTATCGTTATCGTTATCGTTATCGTTATCGTTATCGTTATCGTTATCGTTATCGTTATCGTTATCGTTATCGTTATCGTTATCGTTATCGTTATCGTTATCGTTATCGTTATCGTTATCGTTATCGTTATCGTTATCGTTATCGTTATCGTTATCGTTATCGTTATCGTTATCGTTATCGTTATCGTTATCGTTATCGTTATCGTTATCGTTATCGTTATCGTTATCGTTATCGTTATCGTTATCGTTATCGTTATCGTTATCGTTATCGTTATCGTTATCGTTATCGTTATCGTTATCGTTATCGTTATCGTTATCGTTATCGTTATCGTTATCGTTATCGTTATCGTTATCGTTATCGTTATCGTTATCGTTATCGTTATCGTTATCGTTATCGTTATCGTTATCGTTATTGTTATTGTTATTATTATCGTTATCGTTATCGTTATCGTTATCGTTATCGTTATCGTTATCGTTATCGTTATCGTTATTGTTATTGTTATCGTTATCGTTATCGTTATCGTTATCGTTATCGTTGTTATCGTTATCGTTATCGTTATCGTTATCGTTATCGTTATTGTTATTGTTATTATTATCGTTATCGTTATCGTTATCGTTATCGTTATCGTTATCGTTATCGTTATCGTTATCGTTATCGTTATCGTTATCGTTATCGTTATCGTTATCGTTATCGTTATCATTATCGTTATCGTTATCGTTATCGTTATCGTTATCGTTATCGTTATCGTTATCGTTATCGTTATCGTTATCGTTATCGTTATCGTTATCGTTATCGTTATCGTTATCGTTATCGTTATCGTTATCGTTATCGTTATCGTTATCGTTATCGTTATCGTTATCGTTATCGTTATCGTTATCGTTATCGTTATCGTTATCGTTATCGTTATCGTAATCGTAATCGTAATCGTAATCGTAATCGTAATCGTAATCGTAATCGTAATCGTAATCTTAATCGTAATCGTAATCGTTATCATTATCGTTATCGTTATCGTTATCGTTATCGTTATCGTTATCGTTATCGTTATCGTTATCGTTATCGTTATCGTTATCGTTATCGTTATCGTTATCGTTATCGTTATCGTTATCGTTATCGTTATCGTTATCGTTATCGTTATCGTTATCGTTATCGTTATCGTTATCGTTATCGTTATCGTTATCGTTATCGTTATCGTTATCGTTATCGTTATCGTTATCGTTATCGTTATCGTTATCGTTATCGTTATCGTTATCGTTATCGTTATCGTTATCGTTATCGTTATCGTTATCGTTATCGTTATCGTTATCGTTATCGTTATCGTTATCGTTATCGTTATCGTTATCGTTATCGTTATCGTTATCGTTATCGTTATCGTTATCGTTATCGTTATCGTTATCGTTATCGTTATCGTTATCGTTATCGTTATCGTTATCGTTATCGTTATCGTTATCGTTATCGTTATCGTTATCGTTATCGTTATCGTTATCGTTATCGTTATCGTTATCGTTATCGTTATCGTTATCGTTATCGTTATCGTTATCGTTATCGTTATCGTTATCGTTATCGTTATCGTTATCGTTATCGTTATCGTTATCGTTATCGTTATCGTTATCGTTATCGTTATCGTTATCGTTATCGTTATCGTTATCGTTATCGTTATCGTTATCGTTATCGTTATCGTTATCGTTATCGTTATCGTTATCGTTATCGTTATCGTTATCGTTATCGTTATCGTTATCGTTATCGTTATCGTTATCGTTATCGTTATCGTTATCGTTATCGTTATCGTTATCGTTATCGTTATCGTTATCGTTATCGTTATCGTTATCGTTATCGTTATCGTTATCGTTATCGTTATCGTTATCGTTATCGTTATCGTTATCGTTATCGTTATCGTTATCGTTATCGTTATCGTTATCGTTATCGTTATCGTTATCGTTATCGTTATCGTTATCGTTATCGTTATCGTTATCGTTATCGTTATCGTTATCGTTATCGTTATCGTTATCGTTATCGTTATCGTTATCGTTATCGTTATCGTTATCGTTATCGTTATCGTTATCGTTATCGTTATCGTTATCGTTATCGTTATCGTTATCGTTATCGTTATCGTTATCGTTATCGTTATCGTTATCGTTATCGTTATCGTTATCGTTATCGTTATCGTTATCGTTATCGTTATCGTTATCGTTATCGTTATCGTTATCGTTATCGTTATCGTTATCGTTATCGTTATCGTTATCGTTATCGTTATCGTTATCGTTATCGTTATCGTTATCGTTATCGTTATCGTTATCGTTATCGTTATCGTTATCGTTATCGTTATCGTTATCGTTATCGTTATCGTTATCGTTATCGTTATCGTTATCGTTATCGTTATCGTTATCGTTATCGTTATCGTTATCGTTATCGTTATCGTTATCGTTATCGTTATCGTTATCGTTATCGTTATCGTTATCGTTATCGTTATCGTTATCGTTATCGTTATCGTTATCGTTATCGTTATCGTTATCGTTATCGTTATCGTTATCGTTATCGTTATCGTTATCGTTATCGTTATCGTTATCGTTATCGTTATCGTTATCGTTATCGTTATCGTTATCGTTATCGTTATCGTTATCGTTATCGTTATCGTTATCGTTATCGTTATCGTTATCGTTATCGTTATCGTTATCGTTATCGTTATCGTTATCGTTATCGTTATCGTTATCGTTATCGTTATCGTTATCGTTATCGTTATCGTTATCGTTATCGTTATCGTTATCGTTATCGTTATCGTTATCGTTATCGTTATCGTTATCGTTATCGTTATCGTTATCGTTATCGTTATCGTTATCGTTATCGTTATCGTTATCGTTATCGTTATCGTTATCGTTATCGTTATCGTTATCGTTATCGTTATCGTTATCGTTATCGTTATCGTTATCGTTATCGTTATCGTTATCGTTATCGTTATCGTTATCGTTATCGTTATCGTTATCGTTATCGTTATCGTTATCGTTATCGTTATCGTTATCGTTATCGTTATCGTTATCGTTATCGTTATCGTTATCGTTATCGTTATCGTTATCGTTATCGTTATCGTTATCGTTATCGTTATCGTTATCGTTATCGTTATCGTTATCGTTATCGTTATCGTTATCGTTATCGTTATCGTTATCGTTATCGTTATCGTTATCGTTATCGTTATCGTTATCGTTATCGTTATCGTTATCGTTATCGTTATCGTTATCGTTATCGTTATCGTTATCGTTATCGTTATCGTTATCGTTATCGTTATCGTTATCGTTATCGTTATCGTTATCGTTATCGTTATCGTTATCGTTATCGTTATCGTTATCGTTATCGTTATCGTTATCGTTATCGTTATCGTTATCGTTATCGTTATCGTTATCGTTATCGTTATCGTTATCGTTATCGTTATCGTTATCGTTATCGTTATCGTTATCGTTATCGTTATCGTTATCGTTATCGTTATCGTTATCGTTATCGTTATCGTTATCGTTATCGTTATCGTTATCGTTATCGTTATCGTTATCGTTATTGTTATTATTATCGTTATCGTTATCGTTATCGTTATTGTTATCGTTATCGTTATCGTTATCGTTATCGTTATTGTTATTATTATCGTTATCGTTATCGTTATCGTTATCGTTATCGTTATCGTTATCGTTATCGTTATCGTTATCGTTATCGTTATCGTTATCGTTATCGTTATCGTTATCGTTATCGTTATCGTTATCGTTATCGTTATCGTTATCGTTATCGTTATCGTTATCGTTATCGTTATTGTTATTGTTATTATTATCGTTATCGTTATTGTTATTATTATCGTTATCGTTATCGTTATCGTTATCGTTATCGTTATTGTTATTGTTATTATTATCGTTATCGTTATCGTTATCGTTATCGTTATCGTTATCGTTATAGTTATCGTTATCGTTATTGTTATTGTTATTATTATCGTTATCGTTATCGTTATCGTTATCGTTATCGTTATCGTTATCGTTATCGTTATCGTTATCGTTATCGTTATCGTTATCGTTATCGTTATCGTTATCGTTATCGTTATCGTTATCGTTATCGTTATCGTTATCGTTATCGTTATCGTTATCGTTATCGTTATCGTTATCGTTATCGTTATCGTTATCGTTATCGTTATCGTTATCGTTATCGTTATCGTTATCGTTATCGTTATCGTTATCGTTATCGTTATCGTTATCGTTATCGTTATCGTTATCGTTATCGTTATCGTTATCGTTATCGTTATCGTTATCGTTATCGTTATCGTTATCGTTATCGTTATCGTTATCGTTATCGTTATCGTTATCGTTATCGTTATCGTTATCGTTATCGTTATCGTTATCGTTATCGTTATCGTTATCGTTATCGTTATCGTTATCGTTATCGTTATCGTTATCGTTATCGTTATCGTTATCGTTATCGTTATCGTTATCGTTATCGTTATCGTTATCGTTATCGTTATCGTTATCGTTATCGTTATCGTTATCGTTATCGTTATCGTTATCGTTATCGTTATCGTTATCGTTATCGTTATCGTTATCGTTATCGTTATCGTTATCGTTATCGTTATCGTTATCGTTATCGTTATCGTTATCGTTATCGTTATCGTTATCGTTATCGTTATCGTTATCGTTATCGTTATCGTTATCGTTATCGTTATCGTTATCGTTATCGTTATCGTTATCGTTATCGTTATCGTTATCGTTATCGTTATCGTTATCGTTATCGTTATCGTTATCGTTATCGTTATCGTTATCGTTATCGTTATCGTTATCGTTATCGTTATCGTTATCGTTATCGTTATCGTTATCGTTATCGTTATCGTTATCGTTATCGTTATCGTTATCGTTATCGTTATCGTTATCGTTATCGTTATCGTTATCGTTATCGTTATCGTTATCGTTATCGTTATCGTTATCGTTATCGTTATCGTTATCGTTATCGTTATCGTTATCGTTATCGTTATCGTTATCGTTATCGTTATCGTTATCGTTATCGTTATCGTTATCGTTATCGTTATCGTTATCGTTATCGATATCGTTATCGTTATCGTTATCGTTATCGTTATCGTTATCGTTATCGTTATCGTTATCGTTATCGTTATCGTTATCGTTATCGTTATCGTTATCGTTATCGTTATCGTTATCGTTATCGTTATCGTTATCGTTATCGTTATCGTTATCGTTATCGTTATCGTTATCGTTATCGTTATCGTTATCGTTATCGTTATCGTTATCGTTATCGTTATCGTTATCGTTATCGTTATCGTTATCGTTATCGTTATCGTTATCGTTATCGTTATCGTTATCGTTATCGTTATCGTTATCGTTATCGTTATCGTTATCGTTATCGTTATCGTTATCGTTATCGTTATCGTTATCGTTATCGTTATCGTTATCGTTATCGTTATCGTTATCGTTATCGTTATCGTTATCGTTATCGTTATCGTTATCGTTATCGTTATCGTTATCGTTATCGTTATCGTTATCGTTATCGTTATCGTTATTGTTATTGTTATTATTTTCGTTATCGTTATCGTTATCGTTATCGTTATTTTTATCGTTATCGTTATCGTTATTGTTATTATTATCGTTATCGTTATCGTTATCGTTATTGTTATTGTTATTATTATCGTTATCGTTATCGTTATCGTTATCGTTATCGTTATCGTTATCGTTATTGTTATTGTTATTATTATCGTTATCGTTATCGTTATCGTTATCGTTATCGTTATCGTTATCGTTATCGTTATCGTTATCGTTATCGTTATCGTTATCGTTATCGTTATCGTTATCGTTATCGTTATCGTTATCGTTATCGTTATCGTTATCGTTATCGTTATCGTTATCGTTATCGTTATCGTTATCGTTATCGTTATCGTTATCGTTATCGTTATCGTTATCGTTATCGTTATCGTTATCGTTATCGTTATCGTTATCGTTATCGTTATCGTTATCGTTATCGTTATCGTTATCGTTATCGTTATCGTTATCGTTATCGTTATCGTTATCGTTATCGTTATCGTTATCGTTATCGTTATCGTTATCGTTATCGTTATCGTTATCGTTATCGTTATCGTTATCGTTATCGTTATCGTTATCGTTATCGTTATCGTTATCGTTATCGTTATCGTTATCGTTATCGTTATCGTTATCGTTATCGTTATCGTTATCGTTATCGTTATCGTTATCGTTATTGTTATTGTTATTATTATCGTTATCGTTATCGTTATCGTTATTGTTATTGTTATTATTATCGTTATCGTTGTCGTTATCGTTATTGTTATTATTATCGTTATCGTTATCGTTATTGTTATTATTATCGTTATCGTTATCGTTATCGTTATTGTTATTGTTATTATTATCGTTATCGTTATCGTTATCGTTATCGTTATCGTTATCGTTATCGTTATCGTTATCGTTATCGTTATCGTTATCGTTATCGTTATCGTTATCGTTATCGTTATCGATATCGTTATCGTTATCGTTATCGTTATCGTTATCGTTATCGTTATCGTTATCGTTATCGTTATCGTTATCGTTATCGTTATCGTTATCGTTATCGTTATCGTTATCGTTATCGTTATCGTTATCGTTATCGTTATCGTTATCGTTATCGTTATCGTTATCGTTATCGTTATCGTTATCGTTATCGTTATCGTTATCGTTATCGTTATCGTTATCGTTATCGTTATCGTTATCGTTATCGTTATCGTTATCGTTATCGTTATCGTTATCGTTATCGTTATCGTTATCGTTATCGTTATCGTTATCGTTATCGTTATCGTTATCGTTATCGTTATCGTTATCGTTATCGTTATCGTTATCGTTATCGTTATCGTTATCGTTATCGTTATCGTTATCGTTATCGTTATCGTTATCGTTATCGTTATCGTTATCGTTATCGTTATCGTTATCGTTATCGTTATCGTTATCGTTATCGTTATCGTTATCGTTATCGTTATCGTTATCGTTATCGTTATCGTTATCGTTATTGTTATTGTTATTATTTTCGTTATCGTTATCGTTATCGTTATTGTTATTATTATCGTTATCGTTATCGTTATTGTTATTATTATCGTTATCGTTATCGTTATCGTTATTGTTATTGTTATTATTATCGTTATCGTTATCGTTATCGTTATCGTTATCGTTATCGTTATCGTTATTGTTATTGTTATTATTATCGTTATCGTTATCGTTATCGTTATCGTTATCGTTATCGTTATCGTTATCGTTATCGTTATCGTTATCGTTATCGTTATCGTTATCGTTATCGTTATCGTTATCGTTATCGTTATCGTTATCGTTATCGTTATCGTTATCGTTATCGTTATCGTTATCGTTATCGTTATCGTTATCGTTATCGTTATCGTTATCGTTATCGTTATCGTTATCGTTATCGTTATCGTTATCGTTATCGTTATCGTTATCGTTATCGTTATCGTTATCGTTATCGTTATCGTTATCGTTATCGTTATCGTTATCGTTATCGTTATCGTTATCGTTATCGTTATCGTTATCGTTATCGTTATCGTTATCGTTATCGTTATCGTTATCGTTATCGTTATCGTTATCGTTATCGTTATCGTTATCGTTATCGTTATCGTTATCGTTATCGTTATCGTTATCGTTATCGTTATCGTTATCGTTATCGTTATCGTTATCGTTATCGTTATTGTTATTGTTATTATTATCGTTATCGTTATCGTTATCGTTATTGTTATTGTTATTATTATCGTTATCGTTGTCGTTATCGTTATTGTTATTATTATCGTTATCGTTATCGTTATTGTTATTATTATCGTTATCGTTATCGTTATCGTTATTGTTATTGTTATTATTATCGTTATCGTTATCGTTATCGTTATCGTTATCGTTATCGTTATCGTTATCGTTATTGTTATTGTTATTATTATCGTTATCGTTATCGTTATCGTTATCGTTATCGTTATCGTTATCGTTATCGTTATCGTTATCGTTATCGTTATCGTTATCGTTATCGTTATCGTTATCGTTATCGTTATCGTTATCGTTATCGTTATCGTTATCGTTATCGTTATCGTTATCGTTATCGTTATCGTTATCGTTATCGTTATCGTTATCGTTATCGTTATCGTTATCGTTATCGTTATCGTTATCGTTATCGTTATCGTTATCGTTATCGTTATCGTTATCGTTATCGTTATCGTTATCGTTATCGTTATCGTTATCGTTATCGTTATCGTTATCGTTATCGTTATCGTTATCGTTATCGTTATCGTTATCGTTATCGTTATCGTTATCGTTATCGTTATCGTTATCGTTATCGTTATCGTTATCGTTATCGTTATCGTTATCGTTATCGTTATCGTTATCGTTATCGTTATCGTTATCGTTATCGTTATCGTTATCGTTATCGTTATCGTTATCGTTATCGTTATCGTTATCGTTATCGTTATCGTTATCGTTATCGTTATCGTTATCGTTATCGTTATCGTTATCGTTATCGTTATCGTTATCGTTATCGTTATCGTTATCGTTATCGTTATCGTTATCGTTATCGTTATCGTTATCGTTATCGTTATCGTTATCGTTATCGTTATCGTTATCGTTATCGTTATCGTTATCGTTATCGTTATCGTTATCGTTATCGTTATCGTTATCGTTATCGTTATCGTTATCGTTATCGTTATCGTTATCGTTATCGTTATCGTTATCGTTATCGTTATCGTTATCGTTATCGTTATCGTTATCGTTATCGTTATCGTTATCGTTATCGTTATCGTTATCGTTATCGTTATCGTTATCGTTATCGTTATCGTTATCGTTATCGTTATCGTTATCGTTATCGTTATCGTTATCGTTATCGTTATCGTTATCGTTATCGTTATCGTTATCGTTATCGTTATCGTTATCGTTATCGTTATCGTTATCGTTATCGTTATCGTTATCGTTATCGTTATCGTTATCGTTATCGTTATCGTTATCGTTATCGTTATCGTTATCGTTATCGTTATCGTTATCGTTATCGTTATCGTTATCGTTATCGTTATCGTTATCGTTATCGTTATCGTTATCGTTATCGTTATCGTTATCGTTATCGTTATCGTTATCGTTATCGTTATCGTTATCGTTATCGTTATCGTTATCGTTATCGTTATCGTTATCGTTATCGTTATCGTTATCGTTATCGTTATCGTTATCGTTATCGTTATCGTTATCGTTATCGTTATCGTTATCGTTATCGTTATCGTTATCGTTATCGTTATCGTTATCGTTATCGTTATCGTTATCGTTATCGTTATCGTTATCGTTATCGTTATCGTTATCGTTATCGTTATCGTTATCGTTATCGTTATCGTTATCGTTATCGTTATCGTTATCGTTATCGTTATCGTTATCGTTATCGTTATCGTTATCGTTATCGTTATCGTTATCGTTATCGTTATCGTTATCGTTATCGTTATCGTTATCGTTATCGTTATCGTTATCGTTATCGTTATCGTTATCGTTATCGTTATCGTTATCGTTATCGTTATCGTTATCGTTATCGTTATCGTTATCGTTATCGTTATCGTTATCGTTATCGTTATCGTTATCGTTATCGTTATCGTTATCGTTATCGTTATCGTTATCGTTATCGTTATCGTTATCGTTATCGTTATCGTTATCGTTATCGTTATCGTTATCGTTATCGTTATCGTTATCGTTATCGTTATCGTTATCGTTATCGTTATCGTTATCGTTATCGTTATCGTTATCGTTATCGTTATCGTTATCGTTATCGTTATCGTTATCGTTATCGTTATCGTTATCGTTATCGTTATCGTTATCGTTATCGTTATCGTTATCGTTATCGTTATCGTTATCGTTATCGTTATCGTTATCGTTATCGTTATCGTTATCGTTATCGTTATCGTTATCGTTATCGTTATCGTTATCGTTATCGTTATCGTTATCGTTATCGTTATCGTTATCGTTATCGTTATCGTTATCGTTATCGTTATCGTTATCGTTATCGTTATCGTTATCGTTATCGTTATCGTTATCGTTATCGTTATCGTTATTGTTATTGTTATTATTATCGTTATCGTTATTGTTATTATTATCGTTATCGTTATCGTTATCGTTATCGTTATCGTTATCGTTATCGTTATTGTTATTGTTATTATTATCGTTATCGTTATCGTTATCGTTATCGTTATCGTTATCGTTATCGTTATCGTTATTGTTATTGTTATTATTATCGTTATCGTTATCGTTATCGTTATCGTTATCGTTATCGTTATCGTTATCGTTATCGTTATCGTTATCGTTATCGTTATCGTTATCGTTATCGTTATCGTTATTGTTATTATTATCGTTATCGTTATCGTTATCGTTATTGTTATCGTTATCGTTATCGTTATCGTTATCGTTATCGTTATCGTTATCGTTATCGTTATCGTTATCGTTATCGTTATCGTTATCGTTATCGTTATCGTTATCGTTATCGTTATCGTTATCGTTATCGTTATCGTTATCGTTATCGTTATCGTTATCGTTATCGTTATCGTTATCGTTATTGTTATTGTTATTATTATCGTTATCGTTATTGTTATTATTATCGTTATCGTTATCGTTATCGTTATCGTTATCGTTATTGTTATTGTTATTGTTATTATTATCGTTATCGTTATCGTTATCGTTATCGTTATCGTTATCGTTATCGTTATCGTTATAGTTATCGTTATCGTTATTGTTATTGTTATTATTATCGTTATCGTTATCGTTATCGTTATCGTTATCGTTATCGTTATCGTTATCGTTATCGTTATCGTTATCGTTATCGTTATCGTTATCGTTATCGTTATCGTTATCGTTATCGTTATCGTTATCGTTATCGTTATCGTTATCGTTATCGTTATCGTTATCGTTATCGTTATCGTTATCGTTATCGTTATCGTTATCGTTATCGTTATCGTTATCGTTATCGTTATCGTTATCGTTATCGTTATCGTTATCGTTATCGTTATCGTTATCGTTATCGTTATCGTTATCGTTATCGTTATCGTTATCGTTATCGTTATCGTTATCGTTATCGTTATCGTTATCGTTATCGTTATCGTTATCGTTATCGTTATCGTTATCGTTATCGTTATCGTTATCGTTATCGTTATCGTTATCGTTATCGTTATCGTTATCGTTATCGTTATCGTTATCGTTATCGTTATCGTTATCGTTATCGTTATCGTTATCGTTATCGTTATCGTTATCGTTATCGTTATCGTTATCGTTATCGTTATCGTTATCGTTATCGTTATCGTTATCGTTATCGTTATCGTTATTGTTATTGTTATTATTATCGTTATCGTTATCGTTATCGTTATTGTTATTGTTATTATTATCGTTATCGTTGTCGTTATCGTTATTGTTATTATTATCGTTATCGTTATCGTTATTGTTATTATTATCGTTATCGTTATCGTTATCGTTATTGTTATTGTTATTATTATCGTTATCGTTATCGTTATCGTTATCGTTATCGTTATCGTTATCGTTATTGTTATTGTTATTATTATCGTTATCGTTATCGTTATCGTTATCGTTATCGTTATCGTTATCGTTATCGTTATCGTTATCGTTATCGTTATCGTTATCGTTATCGTTATCGTTATCGTTATCGTTATCGTTATCGTTATCGTTATCGTTATCGTTATCGTTATCGTTATCGTTATCGTTATCGTTATCGTTATCGTTATCGTTATCGTTATCGTTATCGTTATCGTTATCGTTATCGTTATCGTTATCGTTATCGTTATCGTTATCGTTATCGTTATCGTTATCGTTATCGTTATCGTTATCGTTATCGTTATCGTTATCGTTATCGTTATCGTTATCGTTATCGTTATCGTTATCGTTATCGTTATCGTTATCGTTATCGTTATCGTTATCGTTATCGTTATCGTTATCGTTATCGTTATCGTTATCGTTATCGTTATCGTTATCGTTATCGTTATCGTTATCGTTATCGTTATCGTTATCGTTATCGTTATCGTTATCGTTATCGTTATCGTTATCGTTATCGTTATCGTTATCGTTATCGTTATCGTTATCGTTATCGTTATCGTTATCGTTATCGTTATCGTTATCGTTATCGTTATCGTTATCGTTATCGTTATCGTTATCGTTATCGTTATCGTTATCGTTATCGTTATCGTTATCGTTATCGTTATCGTTATCGTTATCGTTATCGTTATCGTTATCGTTATCGTTATCGTTATCGTTATCGTTATCGTTATCGTTATCGTTATCGTTATCGTTATCGTTATCGTTATCGTTATCGTTATCGTTATCGTTATCGTTATCGTTATCGTTATCGTTATCGTTATCGTTATCGTTATCGTTATCGTTATCGTTATCGTTATCGTTATCGTTATCGTTATCGTTATCGTTATCGTTATCGTTATCGTTATCGTTATCGTTATCGTTATCGTTATCGTTATCGTTATCGTTATCGTTATCGTTATCGTTATCGTTATCGTTATCGTTATCGTTATCGTTATCGTTATCGTTATCGTTATCGTTATCGTTATCGTTATCGTTATCGTTATCGTTATCGTTATCGTTATCGTTATCGTTATCGTTATCGTTATCGTTATCGTTATCGTTATCGTTATCGTTATCGTTATCGTTATCGTTATCGTTATCGTTATCGTTATCGTTATCGTTATCGTTATCGTTATCGTTATCGTTATCGTTATCGTTATCGTTATCGTTATCGTTATCGTTATCGTTATCGTTATCGTTATCGTTATCGTTATCGTTATCGTTATCGTTATCGTTATCGTTATCGTTATCGTTATCGTTATCGTTATCGTTATCGTTATCGTTATCGTTATCGTTATCGTTATCGTTATCGTTATCGTTATCGTTATCGTTATCGTTATCGTTATCGTTATCGTTATCGTTATCGTTATCGTTATCGTTATCGTTATCGTTATCGTTATCGTTATCGTTATCGTTATCGTTATCGTTATCGTTATCGTTATCGTTATCGTTATCGTTATCGTTATCGTTATCGTTATCGTTATCGTTATCGTTATCGTTATCGTTATCGTTATCGTTATCGTTATTGTTATTGTTATTATTATCGTTATCGTTATCGTTATCGTTATCGTTATCGTTATCGTTATCGTTATCGTTATCGTTATCGTTATCGTTATCGTTATCGTTATTGTTATTATTATCGTTATCGTTATCGTTATCGTTATCGTTATCGTTATTGTTATCGTTATCGTTATCGTTATCGTTATCGTTATTGTTATTATTATCGTTATCGTTATCGTTATCGTTATCGTTATCGTTATCGTTATCGTTATCGTTATCGTTATCGTTATCGTTATCGTTATCGTTATCGTTATCGTTATCGTTATCGTTATCGTTATCGTTATCGTTATCGTTATCGTTATCGTTATCGTTATCGTTATCGTTATCGTTATTGTTATTGTTATTATTATCGTTATCGTTATTGTTATTATTATCGTTATCGTTATCGTTATCGTTATCGTTATCGTTATTGTTATTATTATTATCGTTATCGTTATCGTTATCGTTATCGTTATCGTTATCGTTATCGTTATAGTTATCGTTATCGTTATTGTTATTGTTATTATTATCGTTATCGTTATCGTTATCGTTATCGTTATCGTTATCGTTATCGTTATCGTTATCGTTATCGTTATCGTTATCGTTATCGTTATCGTTATCGTTATCGTTATCGTTATCGTTATCGTTATCGTTATCGTTATCGTTATCGTTATCGTTATCGTTATCGTTATCGTTATCGTTATCGTTATCGTTATCGTTATCGTTATCGTTATCGTTATCGTTATCGTTATCGTTATCGTTATCGTTATCGTTATCGTTATCGTTATCGTTATCGTTATCGTTATCGTTATCGTTATCGTTATCGGTATCGTTATCGTTATCGTTATCGTTATCGTTATCGTTATCGTTATCGTTATCGTTATCGTTATCGTTATCGTTATCGTTATCGTTATCGTTATCGTTATCGTTATCGTTATCGTTATCGTTATCGTTATCGTTATCGTTATCGTTATCGTTATCGTTATCGTTATCGTTATCGTTATCGTTATCGTTATCGTTATCGTTATCGTTATCGTTATCGTTATCGTTATCGTTATCGTTATCGTTATCGTTATCGTTATCGTTATCGTTATCGTTATCGTTATCGTTATTGTTATTGTTATTATTATCGTTATCGTTATCGTTATCGTTATTGTTATTGTTATTATTATCGTTATCGTTGTCGTTATCGTTATTGTTATTATTATCGTTATCGTTATCGTTATTGTTATTATTATCGTTATCGTTATCGTTATCGTTATTGTTATTGTTATTATTATCGTTATCGTTATCGTTATCGTTATCGTTATCGTTATCGTTATCGTTATTGTTATTGTTATTATTATCGTTATCGTTATCGTTATCGTTATCGTTATCGTTATCGTTATCGTTATCGTTATCGTTATCGTTATCGTTATCGTTATCGTTATCGTTATCGTTATCGTTATCGTTATCGTTATCGTTATCGTTATCGTTATCGTTATCGTTATCGTTATCGTTATCGTTATCGTTATCGTTATCGTTATCGTTATCGTTATCGTTATCGTTATCGTTATCGTTATCGTTATCGTTATCGTTATCGTTATCGTTATCGTTATCGTTATCGTTATCGTTATCGTTATCGTTATCGTTATCGTTATCGTTATCGTTATCGTTATCGTTATCGTTATCGTTATCGTTATCGTTATCGTTATCGTTATCGTTATCGTTATCGTTATCGTTATCGTTATCGTTATCGTTATCGTTATCGTTATCGTTATCGTTATCGTTATCGTTATCGTTATCGTTATCGTTATCGTTATCGTTATCGTTATCGTTATCGTTATCGTTATCGTTATCGTTATCGTTATCGTTATCGTTATCGTTATCGTTATCGTTATCGTTATCGTTATCGTTATCGTTATCGTTATCGTTATCGTTATCGTTATCGTTATCGTTATCGTTATCGTTATCGTTATCGTTATCGTTATCGTTATCGTTATCGTTATCGTTATCGTTATCGTTATCGTTATCGTTATCGTTATCGTTATCGTTATCGTTATCGTTATCGTTATCGTTATCGTTATCGTTATCGTTATCGTTATCGTTATCGTTATCGTTATCGTTATCGTTATCGTTATCGTTATCGTTATCGTTATCGTTATCGTTATCGTTATCGTTATCGTTATCGTTATCGTTATCGTTATCGTTATCGTTATCGTTATCGTTATCGTTATCGTTATCGTTATCGTTATCGTTATCGTTATCGTTATCGTTATCGTTATCGTTATCGTTATCGTTATCGTTATCGTTATCGTTATCGTTATCGTTATCGTTATCGTTATCGTTATCGTTATCGTTATCGTTATCGTTATCGTTATCGTTATCGTTATCGTTATCGTTATCGTTATCGTTATCGTTATCGTTATCGTTATCGTTATCGTTATCGTTATCGTTATCGTTATCGTTATCGTTATCGTTATCGTTATCGTTATCGTTATCGTTATCGTTATCGTTATCGTTATCGTTATCGTTATCGTTATCGTTATCGTTATCGTTATCGTTATCGTTATCGTTATCGTTATCGTTATCGTTATCGTTATCGTTATCGTTATCGTTATCGTTATCGTTATCGTTATCGTTATCGTTATCGTTATCGTTATCGTTATCGTTATCGTTATCGTTATCGTTATCGTTATCGTTATCGTTATCGTTATCGTTATCGTTATCGTTATCGTTATCGTTATCGTTATCGTTATCGTTATCGTTATCGTTATCGTTATCGTTATCGTTATCGTTATCGTTATCGTTATCGTTATCGTTATCGTTATCGTTATCGTTATCGTTATCGTTATCGTTATCGTTATCGTTATCGTTATCGTTATCGTTATCGTTATCGTTATCGTTATCGTTATCGTTATCGTTATCGTTATCGTTATCGTTATCGTTATCGTTATCGTTATCGTTATCGTTATCGTTATCGTTATCGTTATCGTTATCGTTATCGTTATCGTTATCGTTATCGTTATCGTTATCGTTATCGTTATCGTTATCGTTATCGTTATCGTTATCGTTATCGTTATCGTTATCGTTATCGTTATCGTTATCGTTATCGTTATCGTTATCGTTATCGTTATCGTTATCGTTATCGTTATCGTTATCGTTATCGTTATCGTTATCGTTATCGTTATCGTTATCGTTATCGTTATCGTTATCGTTATCGTTATCGTTATCGTTATCGTTATCGTTATCGTTATCGTTATCGTTATCGTTATCGTTATCGTTATCGTTATCGTTATCGTTATCGTTATCGTTATCGTTATCGTTATCGTTATCGTTATCGTTATCGTTATCGTTATCGTTATCGTTATCGTTATCGTTATCGTTATCGTTATCGTTATCGTTATCGTTATCGTTATCGTTATCGTTATCGTTATCGTTATCGTTATCGTTATCGTTATCGTTATCGTTATCGTTATCGTTATCGTTATCGTTATCGTTATTGTTATTGTTATTATTATCGTTATCGTTATTGTTATTATTATCGTTATCGTTATCGTTATCGTTATCGTTATCGTTATCGTTATCGTTATCGTTATCGTTATTGTTATTGTTATTATTATCGTTATCGTTATCGTTATCGTTATCGTTATCGTTATCGTTATCGTTATCGTTATTGTTATTGTTATTATTATCGTTATCGTTATCGTTATCGTTATCGTTATCGTTATCGTTATCGTTATCGTTATCGTTATCGTTATCGTTATCGTTATCGTTATCGTTATCGTTATCGTTATCGTTATCGTTATCGTTATCGTTATCGTTATCGTTATCGTTATCGTTATCGTTATCGTTATCGTTATCGTTATCGTTATCGTTATCGTTATCGTTATCGTTATCGTTATCGTTATCGTTATCGTTATCGTTATCGTTATCGTTATCGTTATCGTTATCGTTATCGTTATCGTTATCGTTATCGTTATCGTTATCGTTATCGTTATCGTTATCGTTATCGTTATCGTTATCGTTATCGTTATCGTTATCGTTATCGTTATCGTTATCGTTATCGTTATCGTTATCGTTATCGTTATCGTTATCGTTATCGTTATCGTTATCGTTATCGTTATCGTTATCGTTATCGTTATCGTTATCGTTATCGTTATCGTTATCGTTATCGTTATCGTTATCGTTATCGTTATCGTTATCGTTATCGTTATCGTTATCGTTATCGTTATCGTTATCGTTATCGTTATCGTTATCGTTATCGTTATCGTTATCGTTATCGTTATCGTTATCGTTATCGTTATCGTTATCGTTATCGTTATCGTTATCGTTATCGTTATCGTTATCGTTATCGTTATCGTTATCGTTATCGTTATCGTTATCGTTATCGTTATCGTTATCGTTATCGTTATCGTTATCGTTATCGTTATCGTTATCGTTATCGTTATCGTTATCGTTATCGTTATCGTTATCGTTATCGTTATCGTTATCGTTATCGTTATCGTTATCGTTATCGTTATCGTTATCGTTATCGTTATCGTTATCGTTATCGTTATCGTTATCGTTATCGTTATCGTTATCGTTATCGTTATCGTTATCGTTATCGTTATCGTTATCGTTATCGTTATCGTTATCGTTATCGTTATCGTTATCGTTATCGTTATCGTTATCGTTATCGTTATCGTTATCGTTATCGTTATCGTTATCGTTATCGTTATCGTTATCGTTATCGTTATCGTTATCGTTATCGTTATCGTTATCGTTATCGTTATCGTTATCGTTATCGTTATCGTTATCGTTATCGTTATCGTTATCGTTATCGTTATCGTTATCGTTATCGTTATCGTTATCGTTATCGTTATCGTTATCGTTATCGTTATCGTTATCGTTATCGTTATCGTTATCGTTATCGTTATCGTTATCGTTATCGTTATCGTTATCGTTATCGTTATCGTTATCGTTATCGTTATCGTTATCGTTATCGTTATCGTTATCGTTATCGTTATCGTTATCGTTATCGTTATCGTTATCGTTATCGTTATCGTTATCGTTATCGTTATCGTTATCGTTATCGTTATCGTTATCGTTATCGTTATCGTTATCGTTATCGTTATCGTTATCGTTATCGTTATCGTTATCGTTATCGTTATCGTTATCGTTATCGTTATCGTTATCGTTATCGTTATCGTTATCGTTATCGTTATCGTTATCGTTATCGTTATCGTTATCGTTATCGTTATCGTTATCGTTATCGTTATCGTTATCGTTATCGTTATCGTTATCGTTATCGTTATCGTTATCGTTATCGTTATCGTTATTGTTATTGTTATTATTATCGTTATCGTTATCGTTATCGTTATTGTTATTATTATCGTTATCGTTATCGTTATTGTTATTATTATCGTTATCGTTATCGTTATCGTTATTGTTATTGTTATTATTATCGTTATCGTTATCGTTATCGTTATCGTTATCGTTATCGTTATCGTTATCGTTATTGTTATTGTTATTATTATCGTTATCGTTATCGTTATCGTTATCGTTATCGTTATCGTTATCGTTATCGTTATCGTTATCGTTATCGTTATCGTTATCGTTATCGTTATCGTTATCGTTATCGTTATCGTTATCGTTATCGTTATCGTTATCGTTATCGTTATCGTTATCGTTATCGTTATCGTTATCGTTATCGTTATCGTTATCGTTATCGTTATCGTTATCGTTATCGTTATCGTTATCGTTATCGTTATCGTTATCGTTATCGTTATCGTTATCGTTATCGTTATCGTTATCGTTATCGTTATCGTTATCGTTATCGTTATCGTTATCGTTATCGTTATCGTTATCGTTATCGTTATCGTTATCGTTATCGTTATCGTTATCGTTATCGTTATCGTTATCGTTATCGTTATCGTTATCGTTATCGTTATCGTTATCGTTATCGTTATCGTTATCGTTATCGTTATCGTTATCGTTATTGTTATTGTTATTATTATCGTTATCGTTATCGTTATCGTTATCGTTATTGTTATTGTTATTATTATCGTTATCGTTGTCGTTATCGTTATTGTTATTATTATCGTTATCGTTATCGTTATTGTTATTATTATCGTTATCGTTATCGTTATCGTTATTGTTATTGTTATTATTATCGTTATCGTTATCGTTATCGTTATCGTTATCGTTATCGTTATTGTTATTGTTATTATTATCGTTATCGTTATCGTTATCGTTATCGTTATCGTTATCGTTATCGTTATCGTTATCGTTATCGTTATCGTTATCGTTATCGTTATCGTTATCGTTATCGTTATCGTTATCGTTATCGTTATCGTTATCGTTATCGTTATCGTTATCGTTATCGTTATCGTTATCGTTATCGTTATCGTTATCGTTATCGTTATCGTTATCGTTATCGTTATCGTTATCGTTATCGTTATCGTTATCGTTATCGTTATCGTTATCGTTATCGTTATCGTTATCGTTATCGTTATCGTTATCGTTATCGTTATCGTTATCGTTATCGTTATCGTTATCGTTATCGTTATCGTTATCGTTATCGTTATCGTTATCGTTATCGTTATCGTTATCGTTATCGTTATCGTTATCGTTATCGTTATCGTTATCGTTATCGTTATCGTTATCGTTATCGTTATCGTTATCGTTATCGTTATCGTTATCGTTATCGTTATCGTTATCGTTATCGTTATCGTTATCGTTATCGTTATCGTTATCGTTATCGTTATCGTTATCGTTATCGTTATCGTTATCGTTATCGTTATCGTTATCGTTATCGTTATCGTTATCGTTATCGTTATCGTTATCGTTATCGTTATCGTTATCGTTATCGTTATCGTTATCGTTATCGTTATCGTTATCGTTATCGTTATCGTTATCGTTATCGTTATCGTTATCGTTATCGTTATCGTTATCGTTATCGTTATCGTTATCGTTATCGTTATCGTTATCGTTATCGTTATCGTTATCGTTATCGTTATCGTTATCGTTATCGTTATCGTTATCGTTATCGTTATCGTTATCGTTATCGTTATCGTTATCGTTATCGTTATCGTTATCGTTATCGTTATCGTTATCGTTATCGTTATCGTTATCGTTATCGTTATCGTTATCGTTATCGTTATCGTTATCGTTATCGTTATCGTTATCGTTATCGTTATCGTTATCGTTATCGTTATCGTTATCGTTATCGTTATCGTTATCGTTATCGTTATCGTTATCGTTATCGTTATCGTTATCGTTATCGTTATCGTTATCGTTATCGTTATCGTTATCGTTATCGTTATCGTTATCGTTATCGTTATCGTTATCGTTATCGTTATCGTTATCGTTATCGTTATCGTTATCGTTATCGTTATCGTTATCGTTATCGTTATCGTTATCGTTATCGTTATCGTTATCGTTATCGTTATCGTTATCGTTATCGTTATCGTTATCGTTATCGTTATCGTTATCGTTATCGTTATCGTTATCGTTATCGTTATCGTTATCGTTATCGTTATCGTTATCGTTATCGTTATCGTTATCGTTATCGTTATCGTTATCGTTATCGTTATCGTTATCGTTATCGTTATCGTTATCGTTATCGTTATCGTTATCGTTATCGTTATCGTTATCGTTATCGTTATCGTTATCGTTATCGTTATCGTTATCGTTATCGTTATCGTTATCGTTATCGTTATCGTTATCGTTATCGTTATCGTTATCGTTATCGTTATCGTTATCGTTATCGTTATCGTTATCGTTATCGTTATCGTTATCGTTATCGTTATCGTTATCGTTATCGTTATCGTTATCGTTATCGTTATCGTTATCGTTATCGTTATCGTTATCGTTATCGTTATCGTTATCGTTATCGTTATCGTTATCGTTATCGTTATCGTTATCGTTATCGTTATCGTTATCGTTATCGTTATCGTTATCGTTATCGTTATCGTTATCGTTATCGTTATCGTTATCGTTATCGTTATCGTTATCGTTATCGTTATCGTTATCGTTATCGTTATCGTTATCGTTATCGTTATCGTTATCGTTATCGTTATCGTTATCGTTATCGTTATCGTTATCGTTATCGTTATCGTTATCGTTATCGTTATCGTTATCGTTATCGTTATCGTTATCGTTATCGTTATCGTTATCGTTATCGTTATCGTTATCGTTATCGTTATCGTTATCGTTATCGTTATCGTTATCGTTATCGTTATCGTTATCGTTATCGTTATCGTTATCGTTATCGTTATCGTTATCGTTATCGTTATCGTTATCGTTATCGTTATCGTTATCGTTATCGTTATCGTTATCGTTATCGTTATCGTTATCGTTATCGTTATCGTTATCGTTATCGTTATCGTTATCGTTATCGTTATCGTTATCGTTATCGTTATCGTTATCGTTATCGTTATCGTTATCGTTATCGTTATCGTTGTCGTTATCGTTATCGTTATCGTTATCGTTATCGTTATCGTTATCGTTATCGTTATCGTTATCGTTATCGTTATCGTTATCGTTATCGTTATCGTTATCGTTATCGTTATCGTTATCGTTATCGTTATCGTTATCGTTATCGTTATCGTTATCGTTATCGTTATCGTTATCGTTATCGTTATCGTTATCGTTATCGTTATCGTTATTGTTATTGTTATTATTATCGTTATCGTTATCGTTATTGTTATCGTTATTGTTATTGTTATTGTTATTGTTATTGTTATTGTTATTGTTATTATTATCGTTATCGTTATCGTTATCGTTCTTGTTATTATTATCGTTATCGTTATCGTTATCGTTATCGTTATCGTTATCGTTATCGTTATCGTTATTGTTATTGTTATTATTATCGTTATCGTTATCGTTATCGTTATCGTTATCGTTATCGTTATCGTTATCGTTATCGTTATTGTTATTGTTATCGTTATCGTTATCGTTATCGTTATCGTTATTGTTATTGTTATTATTATCGTTATCGTTATCGTTATCGTTATCGTTATCGTTATCGTTATCGTTATCGTTATCGTTATCGTTATCGTTATCGTTATCGTTATCGTTATCGTTATCGTTATCGTTATCGTTATCGTTATCGTTATCGTTATCGTTATCGTTATCGTTATCGTTATCGTTATCGTTATCGTTATCGTTATCATTATCGTTATCGTTATCGTTATCGTTATCGTTATCGTTATCGTTATCGTTATCGTTATCGTTATCGTTATCGTTATCGTTATCGTTATCGTTATCGTTATCGTTATCGTTATCGTTATCGTTATCGTTATCGTTATCGTTATCGTTATCGTTATCGTTATCGTTATCGTTATCGTTATCGTTATCGTTATCGTTATCGTTATCGTTATCGTTATCGTTATCGTTATCGTTATCGTTATCGTTATCGTTATCGTTATCGTTATCGTTATCGTTATCGTTATCGTTATCGTTATCGTTATCGTTATCGTTATCGTTATCGTTATCGTTATCGTTATCGTTATCGTTATCGTTATCGTTATCGTTATCGTTATCGTTATCGTTATCGTTATCGTTATCGTTATCGTTATCGTTATCGTTATCGTTATCGTTATCGTTATCGTTATCGTTATCGTTATCGTTATCGTTATCGTTATCGTTATCGTTATCGTTATCGTTATCGTTATCGTTATCGTTATCGTTATCGTTATCGTTATCGTTATCGTTATCGTTATCGTTATCGTTATCGTTATCGTTATCGTTATCGTTATCGTTATCGTTATCGTTATCGTTATCGTTATCGTTATCGTTATCGTTATCGTTATCGTTATCGTTATCGTTATCGTTATCGTTATCGTTATCGTTATCGTTATCGTTATCGTTATCGTTATCGTTATCGTTATCGTTATCGTTATCGTTATCGTTATCGTTATCGTTATCGTTATCGTTATCGTTATCGTTATCGTTATCGTTATCGTTATCGTTATCGTTATCGTTATCGTTATCGTTATCGTTATCGTTATCGTTATCGTTATCGTTATCGTTATCGTTATCGTTATCGTTATCGTTATCGTTATCGTTATCGTTATCGTTATCGTTATCGTTATCGTTATCGTTATCGTTATCGTTATCGTTATCGTTATCGTTATCGTTATCGTTATCGTTATCGTTATCGTTATCGTTATCGTTATCGTTATCGTTATCGTTATCGTTATCGTTATCGTTATCGTTATCGTTATCGTTATCGTTATCGTTATCGTTATCGTTATCGTTATCGTTATCGTTATCGTTATCGTTATCGTTATCGTTATCGTTATCGTTATCGTTATCGTTATCGTTATCGTTATCGTTATCGTTATCGTTATCGTTATCGTTATCGTTATCGTTATCGTTATCGTTATCGTTATCGTTATCGTTATCGTTATCGTTATCGTTATCGTTATCGTTATCGTTATCGTTATCGTTATCGTTATCGTTATCGTTATCGTTATCGTTATCGTTATCGTTATCGTTATCGTTATCGTTATCGTTATCGTTATCGTTATCGTTATCGTTATCGTTATCGTTATCGTTATCGTTATCGTTATCGTTATCGTTATCGTTATCGTTATCGTTATCGTTATCGTTATCGTTATCGTTATCGTTATCGTTATCGTTATCGTTATCGTTATCGTTATCGTTATCGTTATCGTTATCGTTATCGTTATCGTTATCGTTATCGTTATCGTTATCGTTATCGTTATCGTTATCGTTATCGTTATCGTTATCGTTATCGTTATCGTTATCGTTATCGTTATCGTTATCGTTATCGTTATCGTTATCGTTATCGTTATCGTTATCGTTATCGTTATCGTTATCGTTATCGTTATCGTTATCGTTATCGTTATCGTTATCGTTATCGTTATCGTTATCGTTATCGTTATCGTTATCGTTATCGTTATCGTTATCGTTATCGTTATCGTTATCGTTATCGTTATCGTTATCGTTATCGTTATCGTTATCGTTATCGTTATCGTTATCGTTATCGTTATCGTTATCGTTATCGTTATCGTTATCGTTATCGTTATCGTTATCGTTATCGTTATCGTTATCGTTATCGTTATCGTTATCGTTATCGTTATCGTTATCGTTATCGTTATCGTTATCGTTATCGTTATCGTTATCGTTATCGTTATCGTTATCGTTATCGTTATCGTTATCGTTATCGTTATCGTTATCGTTATCGTTATCGTTATCGTTATCGTTATCGTTATCGTTATCGTTATCGTTATCGTTATCGTTATCGTTATCGTTATCGTTATCGTTATCGTTATCGTTATCGTTATCGTTATCGTTATCGTTATCGTTATCGTTATCGTTATCGTTATCGTTATCGTTATCGTTATCGTTATCGTTATCGTTATCGTTATCGTTATCGTTATCGTTATCGTTATCGTTATCGTTATCGTTATCGTTATCGTTATCGTTATCGTTATCGTTATCGTTATCGTTATCGTTATCGTTATCGTTATCGTTATCGTTATCGTTATCGTTATCGTTATCGTTATCGTTATCGTTATCGTTATCGTTATCGTTATCGTTATCGTTATCGTTATCGTTATCGTTATCGTTATCGTTATCGTTATCGTTATCGTTATCGTTATCGTTATCGTTATCGTTATCGTTATCGTTATCGTTATCGTTATCGTTATCGTTATCGTTATCGTTATCGTTATCGTTATCGTTATCGTTATCGTTATCGTTATCGTTATCGTTATCGTTATCGTTATCGTTATCGTTATCGTTATCGTTATCGTTATCGTTATCGTTATCGTTATCGTTATCGTTATCGTTATCGTTATCGTTATCGTTATCGTTATCGTTATCGTTATCGTTATCGTTATCGTTGTCGTTGTCGTTATCGTTATCGTTATCGTTATCGTTATCGTTATCGTTATCGTTATCGTTATCGTTATCGTTATCGTTATCGTTATCGTTATCGTTATCGTTATCGTTATCGTTATCGTTATCGTTATCGTTATCGTTATCGTTATCGTTATCGTTATCGTTATCGTTATCGTTATCGTTATCGTTATCGTTATCGTTATCGTTATCGTTATCGTTATCGTTATCGTTATCGTTATCGTTATCGTTATCGTTATCGTTACCGTTATCGTTATCGTTATCGTTATCGTTATCGTTATTGTTATTGTTATTATTATCGTTATCGTTATTGTTATTGTTATTGTTATTGTTATTGTTATTATTATCGTTATCGTTATCGTTATCGTTCTTGTTATTATTATCGTTATCGTTATCGTTATCGTTATCGTTATCGTTATCGTTATCGTTATCGTTATTGTTATTGTTATTATTATCGTTATCGTTATCGTTATCGTTATCGTTATCGTTATCGTTATCGTTATCGTTATTGTTATTGTTATCGTTATCGTTATCGTTATCGTTATCGTTATTGTTATTGTTATTATTATCGTTATCGTTATCGTTATCGTTATCGTTATCGTTATCGTTATCGTTATCGTTATCGTTATCGTTATCGTTATCGTTATCGTTATCGTTATCGTTATCGTTATCGTTATCGTTATCGTTATCGTTATCGTTATCGTTATCGTTATCGTTATCGTTATCGTTATCATTATCGTTATCGTTATCGTTATCGTTATCGTTATCGTTATCGTTATCGTTATCGTTATCGTTATCGTTATCGTTATCGTTATCGTTATCGTTATCGTTATCGTTATCGTTATCGTTATCGTTATCGTTATCGTTATCGTTATCGTTATCGTTATCGTTATCGTTATCGTTATCGTTATCGTTATCGTTATCGTTATCGTTATCGTTATCGTTATCGTTATCGTTATCGTTATCGTTATCGTTATCATTATCGTTATCGTTATCGTTATCGTTATCGTTATCGTTATCGTTATCGTTATCGTTATCGTTATCGTTATCGTTATCGTTATCGTTATCGTTATCGTTATCGTTATCGTTATCGTTATCGTTATCGTTATCGTTATCGTTATCGTTATCGTTATCGTTATCGTTATCGTTATCGTTATCGTTATCGTTATCGTTATCGTTATCGTTATCGTTATCGTTATCGTTATCGTTATCGTTATCGTTATCGTTATCGTTATCGTTATCGTTATCGTTATCGTTATCGTTATCGTTATCGTTATCGTTATCGTTATCGTTATCGTTATCGTTATCGTTATCGTTATCGTTATCGTTATCGTTATCGTTATCGTTATCGTTATCGTTATCGTTATCGTTATCGTTATCGTTATCGTTATCGTTATCGTTATCGTTATCGTTATCGTTATCGTTATCGTTATCGTTATCGTTATCGTTATCGTTATCGTTATCGTTATCGTTATCGTTATCGTTATCGTTATCGTTATCGTTATCGTTATCGTTATCGTTATCGTTATCGTTATCGTTATCGTTATCGTTATCGTTATCGTTATCGTTATCGTTATCGTTATCGTTATCGTTATCGTTATCGTTATCGTTATCGTTATCGTTATCGTTATCGTTATCGTTATCGTTATCGTTATCGTTATCGTTATCGTTATCGTTATCGTTATCGTTATCGTTATCGTTATCGTTATCGTTATCGTTATCGTTATCGTTATCGTTATCGTTATCGTTATCGTTATCGTTATCGTTATCGTTATCGTTATCGTTATCGTTATCGTTATCGTTATCGTTATCGTTATCGTTATCGTTATCGTTATCGTTATCGTTATCGTTATCGTTATCGTTATCGTTATCGTTATCGTTATCGTTATCGTTATCGTTATCGTTATCGTTATCGTTATCGTTATCGTTATCGTTATCGTTATCGTTATCGTTATCGTTATCGTTATCGTTATCGTTATCGTTATCGTTATCGTTATCGTTATCGTTATCGTTATCGTTATCGTTATCGTTATCGTTATCGTTATCGTTATCGTTATCGTTATCGTTATCGTTATCGTTATCGTTATCGTTATCGTTATCGTTATCGTTATCGTTATCGTTATCGTTATCGTTATCGTTATCGTTATCGTTATCGTTATCGTTATCGTTATCGTTATCGTTATCGTTATCGTTATCGTTATCGTTATCGTTATCGTTATCGTTATCGTTATCGTTATCGTTATCGTTATCGTTATCGTTATCGTTATCGTTATCGTTATCGTTATCGTTATCGTTATCGTTATCGTTATCGTTATCGTTATCGTTATCGTTATCGTTATCGTTATCGTTATCGTTATCGTTATCGTTATCGTTATCGTTATCGTTATCGTTATCGTTATCGTTATCGTTATCGTTATCGTTATCGTTATTGTTATTGTTATTATTTTCGTTATCGTTATCGTTATCGTTATTGTTATTATTATCGTTATCGTTATCGTTATTGTTATTATTATCGTTATCGTTATCGTTATCGTTATTGTTATTGTTATTATTATCGTTATCGTTATCGTTATCGTTATCGTTATCGTTATCGTTATCGTTATCGTTATTGTTATTGTTATTATTATCGTTATCGTTATCGTTATCGTTATCGTTATCGTTATCGTTATCGTTATCGTTATCGTTATCGTTATCGTTATCGTTATCGTTATCGTTATCGTTATCGTTATCGTTATCGTTATCGTTATCGTTATCGTTATCGTTATCGTTATCGTTATCGTTATCGTTATCGTTATCGTTATCGTTATCGTTATCGTTATCGTTATCGTTATCGTTATCGTTATCGTTATCGTTATCGTTATCGTTATCGTTATCGTTATCGTTATCGTTATCGTTATCGTTATCGTTATCGTTATCGTTATCGTTATCGTTATCGTTATCGTTATCGTTATCGTTATCGTTATCGTTATCGTTATCGTTATCGTTATCGTTATCGTTATCGTTATCGTTATCGTTATCGTTATCGTTATCGTTATCGTTATCGTTATCGTTATCGTTATCGTTATCGTTATCGTTATCGTTATCGTTATCGTTATCGTTATCGTTATCGTTATCGTTATCGTTATCGTTATCGTTATCGTTATCGTTATCGTTATTGTTATTGTTATTATTATCGTTATCGTTATCGTTATCGTTATTGTTATTGTTATTATTATCGTTATCGTTGTCGTTATCGTTATTGTTATTATTATCGTTATCGTTATCGTTATTGTTATTATTATCGTTATCGTTATCGTTATCGTTATTGTTATTGTTATTATTATCGTTATCGTTATCGTTATCGTTATCGTTATCGTTATCGTTATCGTTATCGTTATTGTTATTGTTATTATTATCGTTATCGTTATCGTTATCGTTATCGTTATCGTTATCGTTATCGTTATCGTTATCGTTATCGTTATCGTTATCGTTATCGTTATCGTTATCGTTATCGTTATCGTTATCGTTATCGTTATCGTTATCGTTATCGTTATCGTTATCGTTATCGTTATCGTTATCGTTATCGTTATCGTTATCGTTATCGTTATCGTTATCGTTATCGTTATCGTTATCGTTATCGTTATCGTTATCGTTATCGTTATCGTTATCGTTATCGTTATCGTTATCGTTATCGTTATCGTTATCGTTATCGTTATCGTTATCGTTATCGTTATCGTTATCGTTATCGTTATCGTTATCGTTATCGTTATCGTTATCGTTATCGTTATCGTTATCGTTATCGTTATCGTTATCGTTATCGTTATCGTTATCGTTATCGTTATCGTTATCGTTATCGTTATCGTTATCGTTATCGTTATCGTTATCGTTATCGTTATCGTTATCGTTATCGTTATCGTTATCGTTATCGTTATCGTTATCGTTATCGTTATCGTTATCGTTATCGTTATCGTTATCGTTATCGTTATCGTTATCGTTATCGTTATCGTTATCGTTATCGTTATCGTTATCGTTATCGTTATCGTTATCGTTATCGTTATCGTTATCGTTATCGTTATCGTTATCGTTATCGTTATCGTTATCGTTATCGTTATCGTTATCGTTATCGTTATCGTTATCGTTATCGTTATCGTTATCGTTATCGTTATCGTTATCGTTATCGTTATCGTTATCGTTATCGTTATCGTTATCGTTATCGTTATCGTTATCGTTATCGTTATCGTTATCGTTATCGTTATCGTTATCGTTATCGTTATCGTTATCGTTATCGTTATCGTTATCGTTATCGTTATCGTTATCGTTATCGTTATCGTTATCGTTATCGTTATCGTTATCGTTATCGTTATCGTTATCGTTATCGTTATCGTTATCGTTATCGTTATCGTTATCGTTATCGTTATCGTTATCGTTATCGTTATCGTTATCGTTATCGTTATCGTTATCGTTATCGTTATCGTTATCGTTATCGTTATCGTTATCGTTATCGTTATCGTTATCGTTATCGTTATCGTTATCGTTATCGTTATCGTTATCGTTATCGTTATCGTTATCGTTATCGTTATCGTTATCGTTATCGTTATCGTTATCGTTATCGTTATCGTTATCGTTATCGTTATCGTTATCGTTATCGTTATCGTTATCGTTATCGTTATCGTTATCGTTATCGTTATCGTTATCGTTATCGTTATCGTTATCGTTATCGTTATCGTTATCGTTATCGTTATCGTTATCGTTATCGTTATCGTTATCGTTATCGTTATCGTTATCGTTATCGTTATCGTTATCGTTATCGTTATCGTTATCGTTATCGTTATCGTTATCGTTATCGTTATCGTTATCGTTATCGTTATCGTTATCGTTATCGTTATCGTTATCGTTATCGTTATCGTTATCGTTATCGTTATCGTTATCGTTATCGTTATCGTTATCGTTATCGTTATCGTTATCGTTATCGTTATCGTTATCGTTATCGTTATCGTTATCGTTATCGTTATCGTTATCGTTATCGTTATCGTTATCGTTATCGTTATCGTTATCGTTATCGTTATCGTTATCGTTATCGTTATCGTTATCGTTATCGTTATCGTTATCGTTATCGTTATCGTTATCGTTATCGTTATCGTTATCGTTATCGTTATCGTTATCGTTATCGTTATCGTTATCGTTATCGTTATCGTTATCGTTATCGTTATCGTTATCGTTATCGTTATCGTTATCGTTATCGTTATCGTTATCGTTATCGTTATCGTTATCGTTATCGTTATCGTTATCGTTATCGTTATCGTTATCGTTATCGTTATCGTTATCGTTATCGTTATCGTTATCGTTATCGTTATCGTTATCGTTATCGTTATCGTTATCGTTATCGTTATCGTTATCGTTATCGTTATCGTTATCGTTATCGTTATCGTTATCGTTATCGTTATCGTTATCGTTATCGTTATCGTTATCGTTATCGTTATCGTTATCGTTATCGTTATCGTTATCGTTATCGTTATCGTTATCGTTATCGTTATCGTTATCGTTATCGTTATCGTTATCGTTATCGTTATCGTTATCGTTATTGTTATTGTTATTATTATCGTTATCGTTATTGTTATTATTATCGTTATCGTTATCGTTATCGTTATCGTTATCGTTATCGTTATTGTTATTGTTATTATTATCGTTATCGTTATCGTTATCGTTATCGTTATCGTTATCGTTATCGTTATCGTTATTGTTATTGTTATTATTATCGTTATCGTTATCGTTATCGTTATCGTTATCGTTATCGTTATCGATATCGTTATCGTTATCGTTATCGTTATCGTTATCGTTATCGTTATTGTTATTATTATCGTTATCGTTATCGTTATCGTTATTGTTATCGTTATCGTTATCGTTATCGTTATCGTTATTGTTATTATTATCGTTATCGTTATCGTTATCGTTATCGTTATCGTTATCGTTATCGTTATCGTTATCGTTATCGTTATCGTTATCGTTATCGTTATCGTTATCGTTATCGTTATCGTTATCGTTATCGTTATCGTTATCGTTATCGTTATCGTTATCGTTATCGTTATTGTTATTGTTATTATTATCGTTATCGTTATTGTTATTATTATCGTTATCGTTATCGTTATCGTTATCGTTATCGTTATTGTTATTGTTATTATTATCGTTATCGTTATCGTTATCGTTATCGTTATCGTTATCGTTATCGTTATAGTTATCGTTATCGTTATTGTTATTGTTATTATTATCGTTATCGTTATCGTTATCGTTATCGTTATCGTTATCGTTATCGTTATCGTTATCGTTATCGTTATCGTTATCGTTATCGTTATCGTTATCGTTATCGTTATCGTTATCGTTATCGTTATCGTTATCGTTATCGTTATCGTTATCGTTATCGTTATCGTTATCGTTATCGTTATCGTTATCGTTATCGTTATCGTTATCGTTATCGTTATCGTTATCGTTATCGTTATCGTTATCGTTATCGTTATCGTTATCGTTATCGTTATCGTTATCGTTATCGTTATCGTTATCGTTATCGTTATCGTTATCGTTATCGTTATCGTTATCGTTATCGTTATCGTTATCGTTATCGTTATCGTTATCGTTATCGTTATCGTTATCGTTATCGTTATCGTTATCGTTATCGTTATCGTTATCGTTATCGTTATCGTTATCGTTATCGTTATCGTTATCGTTATCGTTATCGTTATCGTTATCGTTATCGTTATCGTTATCGTTATCGTTATCGTTATCGTTATCGTTATCGTTATCGTTATCGTTATCGTTATCGTTATCGTTATCGTTATCGTTATCGTTATCGTTATCGTTATCGTTATCGTTATCGTTATCGTTATCGTTATCGTTATTGTTATTGTTATTGTTATTATTATCGTTATCGTTATCGTTATCGTTATTGTTATTGTTATTATTATCGTTATCGTTGTCGTTATCGTTATTGTTATTATTATCGTTATCGTTATCGTTATTGTTATTATTATCGTTATCGTTATCGTTATCGTTATTGTTATTGTTATTATTATCGTTATCGTTATCGTTATCGTTATCGTTATCGTTATCGTTATCGTTATCGTTATTGTTATTGTTATTATTATCGTTATCGTTATCGTTATCGTTATCGTTATCGTTATCGTTATCGTTATCGTTATCGTTATCGTTATCGTTATCGTTATCGTTATCGTTATCGTTATCGTTATCGTTATCGTTATCGTTATCGTTATCGTTATCGTTATCGTTATCGTTATCGTTATCGTTATCGTATCGTTATCGTTATCGTTATCGTTATCGTTATCGTTATCGTTATCGTTATCGTTATCGTTATCGTTATCGTTATCGTTATCGTTATCGTTATCGTTATCGTTATCGTTATCGTTATCGTTATCGTTATCGTTATCGTTATCGTTATCGTTATCGTTATCGTTATCGTTATCGTTATCGTTATCGTTATCGTTATCGTTATCGTTATCGTTATCGTTATCGTTATCGTTATCGTTATCGTTATCGTTATCGTTATCGTTATCGTTATCGTTATCGTTATCGTTATCGTTATCGTTATCGTTATCGTTATCGTTATCGTTATCGTTATCGTTATCGTTATCGTTATCGTTATCGTTATCGTTATCGTTATCGTTATCGTTATCGTTATCGTTATCGTTATCGTTATCGTTATCGTTATCGTTATCGTTATCGTTATCGTTATCGTTATCGTTATCGTTATCGTTATCGTTATCGTTATCGTTATCGTTATCGTTATCGTTATCGTTATCGTTATCGTTATCGTTATCGTTATCGTTATCGTTATCGTTATCGTTATCGTTATCGTTATCGTTATCGTTATCGTTATCGTTATCGTTATCGTTATCGTTATCGTTATCGTTATCGTTATCGTTATCGTTATCGTTATCGTTATCGTTATCGTTATCGTTATCGTTATCGTTATCGTTATCGTTATCGTTATCGTTATCGTTATCGTTATCGTTATCGTTATCGTTATCGTTAGTCGTTATCGTTATCGTTATCGTTATCGTTATCGTTATCGTTATCGTTATCGTTATCGTTATCGTTATCGTTATCGTTATCGTTATCGTTATCGTTATCGTTATCGTTATCGTTATCGTTATCGTTATCGTTATCGTTATCGTTATCGTTATCGTTATCGTTATCGTTATCGTTATCGTTATCGTTATCGTTATCGTTATCGTTATCGTTATCGTTATCGTTATCGTTATCGTTATCGTTATCGTTATCGTTATCGTTATCGTTATCGTTATCGTTATCGTTATCGTTATCGTTATCGTTATCGTTTATCGTTATCGTTATCGTTATCGTTATCGTTATCGTTATCGTTATCGTTATCGTTATCGTTATCGTTATCGTTATCGTTATCGTTATATCGTTATCGTTATCGTTATCGTTATCGTTATCGTTATCGTTATCGTTATCGTTATCGTTATCGTTATCGTTATCGTTATCGTTATCGTTATCGTTATCGTTATCGTTATCGTTATCGTTATCGTTATCGTTATCGTTATCGTTATCGTTATCGTTATCGTTATCGTTATCGTTATCGTTATCGTTATCGTTATCGTTATCGTTATCGTTATCGTTATCGTTATCGTTATCGTTATCGTTATCGTTATCGTTATCGTTATCGTTATCGTTATCGTTATCGTATCGTTATCGTTATCGTTATCGTTATCGTTATCGTTATCGTTATCGTTATCGTTATCGTTATCGTTATCGTTATCGTTATCGTTATCGTTATCGTTATCGTTATCGTTTATCGGTTAGCGTTATCGTTATCGTTATCGTTATCGTTATCGTTATTGTTATGTTATTTTATCGTTATCGTTATCGTTATCGTTATCGTTATCGTTATCGTTATCGTTATCGTTATCGTTATCGTTATCGTTATCGTTATTGTTATTATTATCGTTATCGTTATCGTTATCGTTATTGTTATCGTTATCGTTATCGTTATCGTTATCGTATTGTTATTATTATCGTTATCGTTATCGTTATCGTTATCGTTATCGTTATCGTTATCGTTATCGTTATCGTTATCGTTATCGTTATCGTTATCGTTATCGTTATCGTTATCGTTATCGTTATCGTTATCGTTATCGTTATCGTTATCGTTATCGTTATCGTTATCGTTATCGTTATCGTTATCGTTATCGTTATCGTTATCGTTATCGTTATCGTTATCGTTATCGTTATTGTTATTGTTATTATTATCGTTATCGTTATTGTTATTATTATCGTTATCGTTATCGTTATCGTTATCGTTATCGTTATTGTTATTGTTATTATTATCGTTATCGTTATCGTTATCGTTATCGTTATCGTTATCGTTATCGTTATCGTTATCGTTATAGTTATCGTTATCGTTATTGTTATTGTTATTATTATCGTTATCGTTCATCGTTATCGTTATCGTATCGTTATCTGTTATCGTTATCGTTATCGTTATCGTTATCGTTATCGTTATCGTTATCGTTATCGTTATCGTTATCGTTATCGTTATCGTTATCGTTATCGTTATCGTTATCGTTATCGTTATCGTTATCGTTATCGTTATCGTTATCTGTTATCGTTATCGTTATCGTTATCGTTATCGTATCGTTATCGTTATCGTTATCGTTATCGTTATCGTTATCGTTATCGTTATCGTTATCGTTATCGTTATCGTTATCGTTATCGTTATCGTTATCGTTATCGTTATCGTTATCGTTATCGTTATCGTTATCGTTATCGTTATCGTTATCGTATCGTTATCGTTATCGTTATCGTTATCGTTATCGTTATCGTTATCGTTATCGTTATCGTTATCGTTATCGTTATCGTTATCGTTATCGTTATCGTTATCGTTATCGTTATCGTTATCGTTATCGTTATCGTTATCGTTATCGTTATCGTTATTCGTTATCGTTGATCGTTATCGTTATCGTTATCGTTATCGTTATCGTTATCGTTATCGTTATTGTTATTGTTATTATTATCGTTATCGTTATCGTTATCGTTATTGTTATTGTTATTATTATCGTTATCGTTGTCGTTATCGTTATTGTTATTATTATCGTTATCGTTATCGTTATTGTTATTATTATCGTTATCGTTATCGTTATCGTTATTGTTATTGTTATTATTATCGTTATCGTTATCGTTATCGTTATCGTTATCGTTATCGTTATCGTTATTGTTATTGTTATTATTATCGTTATCGTTATCGTTATCGTTATCGTTATCGTTATCGTTATCGTTATCGTTATCGTTATCGTTATCGTTATCGTTATCGTTATCGTTATCGTTATCGTTATCGTTATCGTTATCGTTATCGTTATCGTTATCGTTATCGTTATCGTTATCGTTATCGTTATCGTTATCGTTATCGTTATCGTTATCGTTATCGTTATCGTTATCGTTATCGTTATCGTTATCGTTATCGTTATCGTTATCGTTATCGTTATCGTTATCGTTATCGTTATCGTTATCGTTATCGTTATCGTTATCGTTATCGTTATCGTTATCGTTATCGTTATCGTTATCGTTATCGTTATCGTTATCGTTATCGTTATCGTTATCGTTATCGTTATCGTTATCGTTATCGTTATCGTTATCGTTATCGTTATCGTTATCGTTATCGTTATCGTTATCGTTATCGTTATCGTTATCGTTATCGTTATCGTTATCGTTATCGTTATCGTTATCGTTATCGTTATCGTTATCGTTATCGTTATCGTTATCGTTATCGTTATCGTTATCGTTATCGTTATCGTTATCGTTATCGTTATCGTTATCGTTATCGTTATCGTTATCGTTATCGTTATCGTTATCGTTATCGTTATCGTTATCGTTATCGTTATCGTTATCGTTATCGTTATCGTTATCGTTATCGTTATCGTTATCGTTATCGTTATCGTTATCGTTATCGTTATCGTTATCGTTATCGTTATCGTTATCGTTATCGTTATCGTTATCGTTATCGTTATCGTTATCGTTATCGTTATCGTTATCGTTATCGTTATCGTTATCGTTATCGTTATCGTTATCGTTATCGTTATCGTTATCGTTATCGTTATCGTTATCGTTATCGTTATCGTTATCGTTATCGTTATCGTTATCGTTATCGTTATCGTTATCGTTATCGTTATCGTTATCGTTATCGTTATCGTTATCGTTATCGTTATCGTTATCGTTATCGTTATCGTTATCGTTATCGTTATCGTTATCGTTATCGTTATCGTTATCGTTATCGTTATCGTTATCGTTATCGTTATCGTTATCGTTATCGTTATCGTTATCGTTATCGTTATCGTTATCGTTATCGTTATCGTTATCGTTATCGTTATCGTTATCGTTATCGTTATCGTTATCGTTATCGTTATCGTTATCGTTATCGTTATCGTTATCGTTATCGTTATCGTTATCGTTATCGTTATCGTTATCGTTATCGTTATCGTTATCGTTATCGTTATCGTTATCGTTATCGTTATCGTTATCGTTATCGTTATCGTTATCGTTATCGTTATCGTTATCGTTATCGTTATCGTTATCGTTATCGTTATCGTTATCGTTATCGTTATCGTTATCGTTATCGTTATCGTTATCGTTATCGTTATCGTTATCGTTATCGTTATCGTTATCGTTATCGTTATCGTTATCGTTATCGTTATCGTTATCGTTATCGTTATCGTTATCGTTATCGTTATCGTTATCGTTATCGTTATCGTTATCGTTATCGTTATCGTTATCGTTATCGTTATCGTTATCGTTATCGTTATCGTTATCGTTATCGTTATCGTTATCGTTATCGTTATCGTTATCGTTATCGTTATCGTTATCGTTATCGTTATCGTTATCGTTATCGTTATCGTTATCGTTATCGTTATCGTTATCGTTATCGTTATCGTTATCGTTATCGTTATCGTTATCGTTATCGTTATCGTTATCGTTATCGTTATCGTTATCGTTATCGTTATCGTTATCGTTATCGTTATCGTTATCGTTATCGTTATCGTTATCGTTATCGTTATCGTTATCGTTATCGTTATCGTTATCGTTATCGTTATCGTTATCGTTATCGTTATCGTTATCGTTATCGTTATCGTTATCGTTATCGTTATCGTTATCGTTATCGTTATCGTTATCGTTATCGTTATCGTTATCGTTATCGTTATCGTTATCGTTATCGTTATCGTTATCGTTATCGTTATCGTTATCGTTATCGTTATCGTTATCGTTATCGTTATCGTTATCGTTATCGTTATCGTTATCGTTATCGTTATCGTTATCGTTATCGTTATCGTTATCGTTATCGTTATCGTTATCGTTATCGTTATCGTTATCGTTATTGTTATTGTTATTATTATCGTTATCGTTATGTTATTCGTTATCGTTATCGTTATCGTTATCGTTATCGTTATCGTTATCGTTATTGTTATTGTTATTATTATCGTTATCGTTATCGTTATCGTTATCGTTATCGTTATCGTTATCGTTATCGTTATCGTTATCGTTATCGTTATCGTTATTGTTATTGTTATTATTATCGTTATCGTTATCGTTATCGTTATCGTTATCGTTATCGTTATCGTTATCGTTATCGTTATCGTTATCGTTATCGTTATCGTTATCGTTATCGTTATCGTTATCGTTATCGTTATCGTTATCGTTATCGTTATCGTTATCGTTATCGTTATCGTTATCGTTATCGTTATCGTTATCGTTATCGTTATCGTTATCGTTATCGTTATCGTTATCGTTATCGTTATCGTTATCGTTATCGTTATCGTTATCGTTATCGTTATCGTTATCGTTATCGTTATCGTTATCGTTATCGTTATCGTTATCGTTATCGTTATCGTTATCGTTATCGTTATCGTTATCGTTATCGTTATCGTTATCGTTATCGTTATCGTTATCGTTATCGTTATCGTTATCGTTATCGTTATCGTTATCGTTATCGTTATCGTTATCGTTATCGTTATCGTTATCGTTATCGTTATCGTTATCGTTATCGTTATCGTTATCGTTATCGTTATCGTTATCGTTATCGTTATCGTTATCGTTATCGTTATCGTTATCGTTATCGTTATCGTTATCGTTATCGTTATCGTTATCGTTATCGTTATCGTTATCGTTATCGTTATCGTTATCGTTATCGTTATCGTTATCGTTATCGTTATCGTTATCGTTATCGTTATCGTTATCGTTATCGTTATCGTTATCGTTATCGTTATCGTTATCGTTATCGTTATCGTTATCGTTATCGTTATCGTTATCGTTATCGTTATCGTTATCGTTATCGTTATCGTTATCGTTATCGTTATCGTTATCGTTATCGTTATCGTTATCGTTATCGTTATCGTTATCGTTATCGTTATCGTTATCGTTATCGTTATCGTTATCGTTATCGTTATCGTTATCGTTATCGTTATCGTTATCGTTATCGTTATCGTTATCGTTATCGTTATCGTTATCGTTATCGTTATCGTTATCGTTATCGTTATCGTTATCGTTATCGTTATCGTTATCGTTATCGTTATCGTTATCGTTATCGTTATCGTTATCGTTATCGTTATCGTTATCGTTATCGTTATCGTTATCGTTATCGTTATCGTTATCGTTATCGTTATCGTTATCGTTATCGTTATCGTTATCGTTATCGTTATCGTTATCGTTATCGTTATCGTTATCGTTATCGTTATCGTTATCGTTATCGTTATCGTTATCGTTATCGTTATCGTTATCGTTATCGTTATCGTTATCGTTATCGTTATCGTTATCGTTATCGTTATCGTTATCGTTATCGTTATCGTTATCGTTATCGTTATCGTTATCGTTATCGTTATCGTTATCGTTATCGTTATCGTTATCGTTATCGTTATCGTTATCGTTATCGTTATCGTTATCGTTATCGTTATCGTTATCGTTATCGTTATCGTTATCGTTATCGTTATCGTTATCGTTATCGTTATCGTTATCGTTATCGTTATCGTTATCGTTATCGTTATCGTTATCGTTATCGTTATCGTTATCGTTATCGTTATCGTTATCGTTATCGTTATCGTTATCGTTATCGTTATCGTTATCGTTATCGTTATCGTTATCGTTATCGTTATCGTTATCGTTATCGTTATCGTTATCGTTATTGTTATTGTTATTATTATCGTTATCGTTATCGTTATCGTTATTGTTATTATTATCGTTATCGTTATCGTTATTGTTATTATTATCGTTATCGTTATCGTTATCGTTATTGTTATTGTTATTATTATCGTTATCGTTATCGTTATCGTTATCGTTATCGTTATCGTTATCGTTATCGTTATTGTTATTGTTATTATTATCGTTATCGTTATCGTTATCGTTATCGTTATCGTTATCGTTATCGTTATCGTTATCGTTATCGTTATCGTTATCGTTATCGTTATCGTTATCGTTATCGTTATCGTTATCGTTATCGTTATCGTTATCGTTATCGTTATCGTTATCGTTATCGTTATCGTTATCGTTATCGTTATCGTTATCGTTATCGTTATCGTTATCGTTATCGTTATCGTTAT
>CAXAQZ010000797.1:0-10246 GCA_963971145.1 Sussaba pulchella
CGGATATCACACTTTTGGGAACGATCCGTTAACCGACAAGATGTTTCGCAAGCCCACCCCGGAAGGCACGACTTGCGAGTCGTTTGAACGTCAACGATTAAATAAATAATCGTTGCGTGATTCGTACGACAACGAAATCGTCTAAATTAAATATTAAAAATAATTTAATTAACGTTTATATTCGGGCGTTATTTCATTTAAAAACCTTGGACAACGACACGACGCTTGAAGCGACGAGCGCTGACCTCTTCGCGGAGATCCTCCATTTTAAATCGATAACAATTGTTAATATCTTTGATCGATAACGTACGCGAAAAACAAATGTCAACCTTTCTCGTCTACTTTTTTGTCGCTACCCCGCACGTTTGCGTGAGTAACTTAAAGTTATCGAGTGACACGTATGAAACACGCTTTTGTACGTTACAAACATATTTTATCTTATTGTCATCGTTAATGGAATCGCTTCCCAACGCGATATAGGTTGCCACGAAAACGTTGCGACGAATTTCGGAGGGCTCTCATTACAACACGCTTGTAAAGGCGTGGTTGTATTATTATGATTGCCTCGTTCGAATATAAGCGAGATGCATCAGAAATTATGTACATCGGTTGAAAAAGCTTACATATCGCACATAACGGTAGCAGATGGAGCAAGCACAGCGACAAATACGATCGCGGTTTAAATTTGTGCTTACAACCCAGCTTCGCCCAGCGTGTGTTACCTTAATCGTTGTACCAATGATAATTTCGCAATCTCGTCTCGCTTAAAAACAGTTTTATTTATTTTTGACTTAAAAAAGACAATATAATAAATAATATTTCTTTTTCGATGCGTCAGCATCTTCATGTTATTAAAGCATTTCGTACACTTTTTGTTTGTTTCGCTGCTATTTTATAAAGCGAGCGTTGTACGTTAATGATCCTTCCGCAGGTTCACCTACGGAAACCTTGTTACGACTTTTACTTCCTCTAAATGATCAAGTTTGGTCATCTTCCCAGCAACATCGGCAATGCCGTAACATTGCCGCGCACCAGTCCGAATACCTCACTAAATCATTCAATCGGTAGTAGCGACGGGCGGTGTGTACAAAGGGCAGGGACGTAATCAACGCGAGCTTATGACTCGCGCTTACTGGGAATTCCTCGTTCATGGGGAATAATTGCAAGCCCCAATCCCTAGCACGAAGGAGGTTCAGCGGGTTACCCGGGCCTTTCGGCCAGGGAAGACACGCTGATTCCTTCAGTGTAGCGCGCGTGCGGCTCAGAACATCTAAGGGCATCACAGACCTGTTATTGCTCAATCTCGTGCGGCTAGAAGCCGCCTGTCCCTCTAAGAAGATTTGTTTGTACGTCGGTAGTAAAAACCACCCAACCGAAGCCGGGGGCCTTCGAGATACCAGAAAGTACGCCTATTTAGCAGGCTAGAGTCTCGTTCGTTATCGGAATTAACCAGACAAATCGCTCCACCAACTAAGAACGGCCATGCACCACCACCCACCGAATCAAGAAAGAGCTATCAATCTGTCAATCCTTCCGGTGTCCGGGCCTGGTGAGGTTTCCCGTGTTGAGTCAAATTAAGCCGCAGGCTCCACTCCTGGTGGTGCCCTTCCGTCAATTCCTTTAAGTTTCAGCTTTGCAACCATACTTCCCCCGGAACCCAAAAGCTTTGGTTTCCCGGAAGCTGCCCGCCGAGTCATCGGAGGAACTTCGGCGGATCGCTAGCTGGCATCGTTTATGGTTAGAACTAGGGCGGTATCTGATCGCCTTCGAACCTCTAACTTTCGTTCTTGATTAATGAAAACATTTTTGGCAAATGCTTTCGCTTCTGTCCGTCTTGCGACGATCCAAGAATTTCACCTCTAACGTCGCAATACGAATGCCCCCATCTGTCCCTATTAATCATTACCTCGGGGTTCCGAAAACCAACAAAATAGAACCGAGGTCCTATTCCATTATTCCATGCACACAGTATTCAGGCAAAGTTAGCCTGCTTTAAGCACTCTAATTTGTTCAAAGTAAACGTACCGGCCCACCTCGACACTCAGTAAAGAGCACCGCGATGGGATATTAGTTGGACCGCCCCGTGAGGAGCTAAGCCCACCGGTAGGACGTCTCACGGCATGCTAGTTAAACACCGCGAGCGGTGAACCAACATCGTGACACACAGATTCAACTACGAGCTTTTTAACCGCAACAACTTTAATATACGCTATTGGAGCTGGAATTACCGCGGCTGCTGGCACCAGACTTGCCCTCCAATGGATCCTCGTTAAAGGATTTAAAGTGTACTCATTCCGATTACGGGGCCTCGGATGAGTCCCGTATCGTTATTTTTCGTCACTACCTCCCCGTGCCGGGAGTGGGTAATTTGCGCGCCTGCTGCCTTCCTTGGATGTGGTAGCCGTTTCTCAGGCTCCCTCTCCGGAATCGAACCCTGATTCCCCGTTACCCGTTACAACCATGGTAGGCGCAGAACCTACCATCGACAGTTGATAAGGCAGACATTTGAAAGATGCGTCGCCGGTACGAGACCGTGCGATCAGCACAAAGTTATTCAGAGTCACCAAGGTAAACGGTGGACGAGCGAACCCGCCACCGATTGGTTTTGATCTAATAAAAGCGTTCCTCTCCATCTCTGGTCGGAACTCTGGTTTGCATGTATTAGCTCTAGAATTACCACAGTTATCCAAGTAAATGTGTGTACGATCTAAGGAACCATAACTGATTTAATGAGCCATTCGCGGTTTCACCTTAATACGGCATGTACTGAGACATGCATGGCTTAATCTTTGAGACAAGCATATGACTACTGGCAGGATCAACCAGGGAGCTTCGTTCGAAATTTATCTCACGAGATAGCTCAGGAATATCGACCGTTAGATCTTTATACCTTTTCGTTTCTCGAAGTGTTTTTTCCCCAGATACTCGACGAGGAGTGACTGGGGACACTCTTTGTTCATTTAAAATTTTTAATTTATTTATTTTCGACTCGGTTGCGGTGTCTTTCACAATGAAAAAGACCCTTGACAACTCAGCCACGGATTGCATCTTTCTATCCTTCCTCCTTCTTCCTTCTCATATATTTATTTCTTATTATTGTGCGAACCCGCTATCGCACTCTCGTCAATTTTCTCGTTTATAAAACCACATAAACTCTTATATAATGCTGGAAATTTTATATTCTCAGCGTCTCGACGTGCCCTCTTTTGAGGCACGTATTTTTGTATTTATGTTTGCAATATATCAGGAATTCATGGTGAAGTCCATCATTCATATTGATATTCTCGCCCGGAACAGGGTGAGTCGATGCTCGGTATAAGTTTATTAACAACTCGTGTTGAAAAACTTTCATCGCCGTAGCGTGTACCACGTAAGAGCCATTTGGTCATAGACGCCGACTCGTGGTAATGCTGAGTTATAGTATGTAACCGATGATCGGACGGTAAGCGGTGACCGAACCGTCGCCTCGACTCCTCTTATAGTACCGAGCTGGGGCGCCTGCGGTTCGGCGAACGACGGCTTATACATGGGGCGCAGGGCGGCCGTACTAGCGTTGAACGGCCCGGACGGGCTCCGTGCGCTCGGACTTAGAAAAAAAACGGGCGTCAAAAACACGAAAATGTTCGCCTCGTTGGAAATGGAGTAATGAAATGATGGAATCGTCGCTACAAGGTTATAACATTTTAAACATGATAAGTCATCATTTATATATATATTTGATTTTACCAAAATTTTTCCGAATCTAATTGCTCAAAAAACAAAAAAAAATAATTACCGTCTATTTCAAATTTTAATGATTCAATTTATGCGAAAAAGATAGAATCTTATATAAACAGTATGGAAAGTAAGATTGATAAAGTCGACTATATTAATTTATCGAATAACGATGAATAAAATTTGACGCGTAGACCGATCGCATGTACATTGAGTTGACGCGTAGACCGACCGCACTCGGGAATAATCCACGCGTAGACCGACCGCGACCAGAGTTGTTCGACGCGTAGACCGATCGCTTTCTCGAAAAGTAAAAAAACATAACTTTCTTCTTATCGCATTAACGTAACAATCAATATCGAAACGTGGTTAAAAGTTTTTTTAAAAATTATTTTTTCATCGAAATGAAATAAATAAACCTTCATTTTTCGACCGTAGATCGACCGCTTTTTCTTAAAACCAAACAAAAAAAAAAAAAAATTCGTTTGTAAAATAATAAGAACATTAAAATTATTCCAGGCGTAGACCGATCGGTTTTTCTGAAATTCGAAAAAAAAAAAAATTTCTTTCATGAAACGCGAAAACCATTTTGACCTAAAATTTATTCTAATAAATTAATGAAAAAAAATTGGTATCGAAAAACGAAAGAGGATTTTAAAATCCACACGTAGACCGATCGCATGTACATTGAGTTTACGCGTAGACCGACCGCACTCGGGAATAATCCACGCGTAGACCGACCGCGACCAGAGTTGTTCGACGCGTAGACCGATCGCATGTACATTGGGTTGACGCGTAGACCGATCGCCCTCGGAAATAATCCACTCGTAGACCGACCGCGACCAGAGTTGTTCGACGCGTAGACCGATCGCATTCTCGAAAAGTAAAAGAACATAACTTTCTTCTTATCGCATTAACGTAACGATCAATATCAAAACGTGCTTAAAAATTTTTTTTTTTAAATTATTTTTCCATCGGAATGAAATGAATAAACCTTAAATTTTTACCCGTAGATCGACCTTTTTTTCTTGAACCCAAAAAAAAAAAAAAAATTCGGTTGTAAAATAATAAGAACATTAAAATGATTCCAGGCGTAGACCGATCGGTTTTTTGAAATTCGAAAATGAAGAAAAAAATTTTTCATGAAACGCGAAAAAAAATTTGACCTAAAATTTATTCTAATGAATTGATGAAAAAAATTGATATCGAAAAACGAAAGAGGAATTTAAAATCCACACGTAGACCGATTGCATGTATATTAAGTTGACGCGTAGACCGACCGCACTCGGAAATAATCCACGCGTAGACCGACCGCGACCAGAGTTGTTCGACGCGTAGACCGATCGCATGTACATTGAGTTGACGCGTAGACCGATCGCACTCGGGAATAATCCACGCGTAGACCGACCGCGACCAGAGTTGTTCGACGCGTAGACCGATCGCTTTCTCGAAAAGTAAAAAAACATAACTTTCTTCTTATCGCACTAACGTAACAATCAATATCAAAACGTGGTTAAAAAATTTTTTTTCAAATAATTTTTTCATCGAAATGAAATAAATAAACCTTCATTTTTCGACCGTAGATCGACCGCTTTTTCTTGAAACCAAAAAAAAAAAAAAAAAATTCGTTTGTAAAATAATAAGAACATTAAAATTATTCCAGGCGTAGACCGATCGGTTTTTCTGAAATTCGAAAAAAAAAAAAATTTCTTCTTTCATGAAACGCGAAAACCACTTTGACCTAAAATTTATTCTAATAAATTGATGAAAAAAAATTGGTATCGAAAAACGAAAGAGGATTTTAAAATCCACACGTAGACCGATCGCATGTACATTGAGTTGACGCGTAGACCGACCGCACTCGGGAATAATCCACGCGTAGACCGACCGCGACCAGAGTTGTTCGACGCGTAGACCGATCGCATGTACATTGGGTTGACGCGTAGACCGATCGCCCTCGGAAATAATCCACGCGTAGACCGACCGCGACCAGAGGTGTTCGACGCGTAGACCGATCGCATTCTCGAAAAGTAAAAGAACATAACTTTCTTCTTATCGCATTAACGTAACGATCAATATCAAAACGTGCTTAAAAATTTTTTTTTTTAAATTATTTTTCCATCGGAATGAAATGAATAAACCTTAAATTTTTACCCGTGGATCGACCTTTTTTTCTTAAACCCAAAAAAAAAAAAAAAATTCGGTTGTAAAATAATAAGAACATTAAAATGATTCCAGGCGTAGACCGATCGGTTTTTTTGAAATTCGAAAATGAAGAAAAAAATTTTTCATGAAACGCGAAAAAAAATTTGACCTAAAATTTATTCTAATGAATTGATGAAAAAAATTGATATCGAAAAAGGAAAGAGGAATTTAAAATCCACACGTAGACCGATCGCATGTATATTGAGTTGACGCGTAGACCGACCGCACTCGGAAATAATCCACGCGTAGACCGACCGCGACCAGAGTTGTTCGACGCGTAGACCGATCGCATGTACATTGAGTTGACGCGTAGACCGATCGCACTCGGGAATAATCCACGCGTAGACCGACCGCGACCAGAGTTGTTCGACGCGTAGACCGATCGCTTTCTCGAAAAGTAAAAAAACATAACTTTCTTCTTATCGCATTAACGTGACAATCAATATCAAAACGTGGTTAAAAAATTTTTTTTCAAATAATTTTTTCATCGAAATGAAATAAATAAAACTTCATTTTTCGACCGTAGATCGACCGCTTTTTCTTGAAACCAAAAAAAAAAAAAAAAAAATTCGTTTGTAAAATAATAAGAACATTAAAATTATTCCAGGCGTAGACCGATCGGTTTTTCTGAAATTCGAAAAAAAAAAAAATTTTTTTCATGAAACGCGAAAACCATTTTGACCTAAAATTTATTCTAATAAATTGATGAAAAAAATTGGTATCGAAAAACGAAAGAGGATTTTAAAATCCACACGTAGACCGATCGCATGTACATTGAGTTTACGCGTAGACCGACCGCACTCGGGAATAATCCACGCGTAGACCGACCGCGACCAGAGTTGTTCGACGCGTAGACCGATCGCATGTACATTGGGTTGACGCGTAGACCGATCGCCCTCGGAAATAATCCACGCGTAGACCGACCGCGACCAGAGTTGTTCGACGCGTAGACCGATCGCATTCTCGAAAAGTAAAAGAACATAACTTTCTTCTTATCGCATTAACGCAACGATCAATATCAAAACGTGCTTAAAAATTTTTTTTTTAAAATTATTTTTCCATCGGAATAAAATGAATAAACCTTAAATTTTTACCCGTAGATCGACCTTTTTTTCTTGAACCCAAAAAAAAAAAAAAAAATTCGGTTGTAAAATAATAAGAACATTAAAATGATTCCAGGCGTAGACCGATCGGTTTTTTTGAAATTCGAAAATGAAGAAAAAAATTTTTCATGAAACGCGAAAAAAAATTTGACCTAAAATTTATTCTAATGAATTGATGAAAAAAATTGATATCGAAAAACGAAAGAGTAATTTGAAATCCACACGTAGACCGATCGCATGTATATTGAGTTGACGCGTAGACCGACCGCACTCGGAAATAATCCACGCGTAGACCGACCGCGACCAGAGTTGTTCGACGCGTAGACCGATCGCATGTACATTGAGTTGACGCGTAGACCGATCGCACTCGGGAATAATCCACGCGTAGACCGACCGCGACCAGAGTTGTTCGACGCGTAGACCGATCGCTTTCTCGAAAAGTAAAAAAACATAACTTTCTTCTTATCGCATTGACGTGACAATCAATATCAAAACGTGGTTAAAAAATTTTTTTTCAAATTATTTTTTCATCGAAATGAAATAAATAAACCTTCATTTTTCGACCGTAGATCGACCGCTTTTTCTTGAAACCAAAAAAAAAAAAAAAAAAATTCGTTTGTAAAATAATAAGAACATTAAAATTATTCCAGGCGTAGACCGATCGGTTTTTCTGAAATTCGAAAATGAAGAAAAAAAATTTTCATGAAACGCGAAAAAAAATTTGACCTAAAATTTATTCTAATGGATTGATGAAAAAAATTGATATCGAAAAACGAAAGAGGAATTTAAAATCCACACGTAGACCGATCGCATGTACATTGAGTTGACGCGTAGACCGACCGCACTCGGGAATAATCCACGCGTAGACCGACCGCGACCAGAGTTGTTCGACGCGTAGACCGATCGCTTTCTCGAAAAGTAAAAAAACATAACTTTCTTCTTATCGCATTAACGTAACAATCAATATCTAAACGTGGTTAAAAAGTTTTTTTAAAAATTATTTTTTCATCGAAATGAAATAAATAAACCTTCATTTTTCGACCGTAGATCGACCGCTTTTTCTTGAAACCAAACAAAAAAAAAAAAAAATTCGTTTGTAAAATAATAAGAACATTAAAATTATTCCAGGCGTAGACCGATCGGTTTTTCTGAAATTCGAAAAAAAAAAAAATTTCTTTCATGAAACGCGAAAACCATTTTGACCTAAAATTTATTCTAATAAATTAATGAAAAAAAATTGGTATCGAAAAACGAAAGAGGATTTTAAAATCCACACGTAGACCGATCGCGTGTACATTGAGTTTACGCGTAGACCGACCGCACTCGGGAATAATCCACGCGTAGACCGACCGCGACCAGAGTTGTTCGACGCGTAGACCGATCGCATGTACATTGGGTTGACGCGTAGACCGATCGCCCTCGGAAATAATCCACTCGTAGACCGACCGCGACCAGAGTTGTTCGACGCGTAGACCGATCGCATTCTCGAAAAGTAAAAGAACATAACTTTCTTCTTATCGCATTAACGTAACGATCAATATCGAAACGTGCTTAAAAATTTTTTTTTTTTAATTATTTTTCCATCGGAATGAAATGAATAAACCTTAAATTTTTACCCGTAGATCGACCTTTTTTTCTTGAACCCAAAAAAAAAAAAAAAAATTCGGTTGTAAAATAATAAGAACATTAAAATGATTCCAGGCGTAGACCGATCGGTTTTTTTGAAATTCGAAAATGAAGAAAAAATTTTTTCATGAAACGCGAAAAAAAATTTGACCTAAAATTTATTCTAATGAATTGATGAAAAAAATTAATATCGAAAAACGAAAGAGGAATTTAAAATCCACACGTAGACCGATCGCATGTATATTGAGTTGACGCGTAGACCGACCGCACTCGGAAATAATCCACGCGTAGACCGACCGCGACCAGAGTTGTTCGACGCGTAAACCGATCGCATGTACATTGAGTTGACGCGTAGACCGATCGCACTCGGGAATAATCCACGCGTAGACCGACCGCGACCAGAGTTGTTCGACGCGTAGACCGATCGCTTTCTCGAAAAGTAAAAAAACATAACTTTCTTCTTATCGCATTAACGTAACAATCAATATCAAAACGTGGTTAAAAAATTTTTTTTCAAATTATTTTTTCATCGAAATGAAATAAATAAACCTTCATTTTTCGACCGTAGATCGACCGCTTTTTCTTGAAACCAAAGAAAAAAAAAAAAAATTCGTTTGTAAAATAATAAGAACATTAAAATTATTCCAGGCGTAGACCGATCGGTTTTTCTGAAATTCGAAAAAAAAAAAAATTTCTTTCATGAAACGCGAAAACCATTTTGACCTAAAATTTATTCTAATAAATTGATAAAAAAAAATTGGTATCGAAAAACGAAAGAGGATTTTAAAATCCACACGTAGACCGATCGCATGTACATTGAGTTGACGCGTAGACCGACCGCACTCCGGAATAATCCACGCGTAGACCGACCGCAACCAGAGTTGTTCGACGCGTAGACCGATCGCATGTACATTGAGTTGACGCGTAGACCGATCGCCCTCGGAAATAATCCACGCGTAGACCGACCGCGACCAGAGTTGTTCGACGCGTAGACCGATCGCATTCTCGAAAAGTAAAAGAACATAACTTTCTTCTTATCGCATTAACGTAATAATCAATATCAAAACGTGCTTAAAAATTTTTTTTTTTAAATTATTTTCCATCGGAATGAAATGAATAAACCTTAAATTTTTACCCGTAGATCGACCTTTTTTTCTTGAACCCAAAAAAAAAAAAAAAATTCGGTTGTAAAATAATAAGAATATTAAAATGATTCCAGGCGTAGACCGATCGGTTTTTTTGAAATTCAAAAATGAAGAAAAAAATTTTTCATGAAACGCGAAAACCAATTTGACCTAAAATTTATTCTAATGAATTGATGAAAAAAATTGATATCGAAAAACGAAAGAGGAATTTAAAATCCACACGTAGACCGATCGCATGTATATTGAGTTGACGCGTAGACCGACCGCACTCGGAAATAATCCACGCGTAGACCGACCGCGACCAGAGTTGTTCGACGCGTAGACCGATCGCATGTACATTGAGTTGACGCGTAGACCGATCGCACTCGGGAATAATCCACGCGTAGACCGACCGCGACCAGAGTTGCTCGACGCGTAGACCGATCGCTTTTTCGAAGAGTAAAAGAAAATAAC